>CANYLF013105768.1:0-17429 GCA_948193215.1 Bocquillonia castaneifolia
AAATTTTAAAAGGATTAACTACTTGGAATTGAATGAAACAAATTCTAATCCTTCTAAGACTTGTGGGCAGCTGTAGTTAAATCTTGAAAGTTATAAATATATCAAGATCGAGACTGAAAAAATGGTTGTTCTTCTCTCTCTAAAAAACAATAAATCTAATTTTACAAATTTTTTCAATCATTCAAGCTATTGAAGTATGGTTTAAAGATTTAAGATCTAAAATTAAAAAGGTATATAAAATTTTATTTTTTTACCATAAATTCTTTGTATTTGCTTAATTTGGGTTTTTTCTATAATTATGAACTAATTTTTAAGTGTCTTTTTAGTGATCAATTTAGCTGGTTTAGTATATAAATAAATTTTAATTAGTTTATTCTAATTAAGTTTATATTTATATTGAGTTTTTGTAGGAAATTTGGATTTTCAATGTGAATTTCTCGAAATTTATTGATTTAAAAGTCTAAATTCAAAAGCAAATTAAGATCTATAACTTTCATGAAGAAGTCATGGTCATTTAAAAACTGTAAATACCTGAAAAGTTAGTTACAATAAAAATTTATGTGATGTGCACTCTTGGTCGAAATCTAAATTATAAAAGGATCAACTACTTGTAATTAATTAGCTTCAAAAAAACTACTTGTAATTAATTGAAACAAGTGTTAATCTTTCTGGGTTTTGTGGAAGTTATAATTATATCTTGAGATGTATAAATATATTGGTAACCAAATAATATGGTTTAGCTTAAAAAATAAGAAAAATAATTTGAGAACATAATTATATCAATAATGAGTACCACGTGCAGGGCACGTGAAGAAAAACAACCAGTTTATATAAAATACCTAAAAACGTTTGATTCTATTAGGGTCCTCCGATTTCCTTCTCTCTTTCACCATCATCCCTCAATTTTTTTGTAACAAATGTATAATATAAAAACCCCTATGGTTAATGTATATTCCCAAATTTTACCATCTTGTATTTCTATAAATTGAGCATATTTTTATTATATTTAATTTTATTCAAAAAAATTAGAAGAATTATTTTAGTTAAATTTTTATTATTTTATAAATTAGATTATATTTTTCCTCTCATATGAAAATTTATATTAAAATTTATTAATTCTAGAAGTGGTAGTTGGTGTAGCTGGAAGTGAAAATTATCCTAAGATTTTGTTTTGAACATTTTATAATTTGCGATAATTTTTTTTTAGTGGGTTTGTTGATAATATTTTACTATTTATTTACTTGACTACAAGAAACCCTTAAACCCTTTTGCCCCCCCCTCCTCCTTTCTTATCGTCTATGTTTCAATTCAGCCAGTCAATGGCATTCTATTCAAATGTCCACAAACACTAACACTAATCCAAACGAAAATGTTTCGTTTCACTTATTACAGTTCTCAAATCCATCTGCATAAGCTAAATATTAGATTTCTTGAAATGGGTCTTAAATTATTCCTTAAACCCACTTCTGCACCAATACCAATACCAACACTAACACTACCTTCACTTTCTCCTTCCTTTTCTTCGTCTTCTTCAAGAAGACATCAATTTCATACCTTTAGACGCTTTCTACCTGTACTTTGTTCAAAATCCATCTCTAAATATCGTCCTAAAACTAATGGCTTTGCTACTGTTCCAATTCCTGGTAATTGAATATTTTTATGTGTATTGGCATTTTAGGTTCTGGGTTTTGCTTTAAATGCAAAAAAAAAAAGAATAGATTTTTATCTGTTTTTGATGATTTATACAATGAAAATTGATAAACTTGGCGATTATTGAAGCTTTTTCTTTTCTTTTTCAATAGTTAATAGTGAAGGCTTGGAATTGAAAGAAGTGAAAGACATGTATTCTGGGACTTTACGAGTTAGATTAGAAGAGCTTGGTTTTCAACTGGAAGATTTACATCCTGGCCAACATAACGCCTTACTATGTCCAATGGTAATTTTTTTAAAATAATGTTAGCTTTTGCCTAGCTACCACATCTGGGATTTTTTAGATATATTTGATTTTAATTCTTGCTTTTTGTTTGATTTTTAATTTTTTGGTTTTGTGGTTATCATGCATTAAAGTTGTACACTTTCAAGCTCTATCATGCCAAATCATGTTAAAAATGGCTGGTTGCTGATTCCTACGGGAAATGAATTTCAAAATATTATATAATTTTTTTGAAGAACTCTTATTATCATATAAGAAGTTTACCTTAATCTTCAGTACTTTTTTCTGTAATAAGATTACGAGGGCAAATTCTGTCAACTAAAGTTCGGTGAAATATTAGTTTGGAATATACTGTTGTCTTTCTCTTAACTTGTAATGATAATAATGTCATTTTTTGTCTTTGCTTTAGTGCAATGGTGGTGAGTCAATGGAGAAATCATTATCCCTTTTCATCAACCCAGATTGGTATCCTCGTTTAGTTCATCTCTATTGGTTTATCCTTATAAATTTATAACAGATTAAACAAATTTTCTTTGTTGTATAGGAGTGGTGCAGCCTGGAATTGCTTTCGGGGAAAATGTGGGTGGAGTGGTGGAATGAAGGTACAAGAAATGCTCATTTGAGATGTAACTATTCATTTTTAAAATTTGTTTTCGGAACTATTCTTTTCACTAGTCCTCTTGTTTCAGCCCTTTGCAGGAACATACTCTACATACGAGAGCTCCATCCAACCTAGACAAGCTAAACCAATAAGAAACATCACTGTGGAGAGTCTGGGATTGCAACCACTATGCCCTGAGGTTGGTAGTTTTCTTTTCCTCTCCCCCATTATTATTGAAATTGCTGAGTTCGGATGATATCTGACATTCTCTCAATCCCTTCCCATCACCCATGGTGGTACAACCCTCTTAACTGATGTGATGGTTTTTAGCAGTGTCACCTGTTATGGTGCTCTCTATTGTCTCCAACAGGAAGCTCTTTGTGGAGGCCATGATATTCAATATAGGAACACTTTTGTGGATATACACAATGCGAAATGGTTAAAAGGCCTGTTGGGTCTTATGACTGTGTTGATGCCTATTGTTATTGACTACTGGCAAGTTATTTACAACCTGTTTAGATTGTGCTGTTGAACAGCTGATGTGATATTTCTGAATATGTTGACTCATAATTGTAAAGAATGTATTTATCTTGCATAGACTATTCAGTAATTTAGGCCTTTGTAAGTGGATGTACTAGTGTCAAAAGGGCTTTGGAACAGTTTTCAAAACCATATGCATAATGCTAAACTACGAAAGGATTGCGATTTTCCTGCGAGGATAGCATTTTTTAGAACATTTCCCCACCAGAGCATGTAAAGTCATAACTTAAGTTTGTCACTTGGTTCAGTTTTGGTTTTACAGATAAAAAATTAAGACCAAAGTTTAGATACTTTGTTCTAATTTTCTACCTCTTTCAAGTGGGTGGAATATTATGTGATTTAATTAGCAAGATCAGATTTGATCTTCAATCTTTATGTCTGGGCAAATGTTTTTCTGTTTGAGATGCTGAATAGATAGATATTTTATAGTAGTTTCTTATGTTCACTTCACTTGGGGGGGAAATTATTGAAGATTGAATTGAAAAATAATTTTCCTCACTTGATTCATGAGTTATCATGTGAAATATGCATAATTTCTACATGTTCACCTGCAACTCCCTTACATTCTTGTTTTATCCTTTTCAAGGTTGTATATTTTAGATTGTAATAGGGTTGAATAAGCTTATACAGCTACATTTTCTGCACTTAATCATGGTGTTCTCTTGCCTCGTTTCAGCTTTATGGTTTTTTCTCAGAGCGTTTATTATCAGCAGAGACATTGCAGAGAAATCGTGTCATGATGAAAAGCTATGGTAATCAGGTGTGTGATAGTACTGGTTATAGTGATTTATCATGGGGTTTGGATTCCACTGATGTTTAATTTAGTATGACAGATGAATAGTTTAACAAACTCCAGAATTCTGCATTTTCATTGTAGTTCATTGTCAAACTGTCATTTCTATGTATGTATCTATCATTATACCTAATATTTCAATATAGTGGTATCTTATTATCAATCTTTACATTATTTTATCAAGTGATTTGCAAAGTCAACAACTCGTGATCAAGAAACGTTTTCTACTAAAGATTCTTCCAATATGTAGAAGAAATTGAATTGCTTTTCTTGGTTTGTTTATACTTCTTTATGTTAGGTTCGCGTTTTATGGTGCTATTTTGTGAATTTTTTAATGTCAAAAAGTGTTGGATGGTGGAATTTTGAAGACCTTGATGATTTGTGCTTGGAGCAGAGCAGATATTTTACTTCTGTTGTTTTAGTGCAACACAGATGTAAATTCTTCCTTGTCTTATTATTCTCTGTGTTGTATTGGTAGTTTGTTATAGCATTTACCTATTGGAGAGATGGAGAACTCATTGGCTGCAAGTATCGAGATATCAACAAGAAATTTTGGCAGGTACTTAAGTGCTAATATTGGTGTCGAAAATTTGAATGATTTTATTCTTTTTCTTCCTATTTAGTTTTAAGGAGTTGTTCATTGTTACAAAACCCATTTACTGGGAGAGTTTACCAACATTACTCACATGGTAAAAAGAAAAGAACAACTGTAACTGAAAGTGACGAGACATCGAGGAGTTAAAAGAGTCAACTATGCTCTTTTTTATTTGCTAAGGTAGCAATTTGAATTTCAATTAAGTTCAGATAGGAACATCTTTTGAGTTTTCTGATCAGTTTATTTGTTAAAGATATTTATCTTATATTCCTTGTGTAACTTGCATCTATAAATGCGAGGTTTTCATTAATAAAAAATCAGTGAGGATTTCTCTCAAATTTGTTCATTAAGAGATTGTAAGTGTTTTCTTAAGCGAGCCCTTTTATGCGTTAACAACCAAAGGTCACAAAGGTACGAAAACCTAGAAGCATAGCCAGTTGAACAATCTATTCTTTGATATACAAGTGGCTGGCCCTAGAACTTGGTCACAAACCAGGGACCGTAACAACTTGGTAAAACCGGGTTCAGGTTTGACCGAGGTTGAGGCTGTTGATTGTGTCGTACGAAACTGAAAACAAGTCTAATGAGATTTGCGGGATCACTTGTAACATTCATCCTGTGGAATTTCTCTATTTTGGAATATGCCTGTTTGGTTCTCTGGTTGATACCAATTATCTAAGGAAGTAAGCTATCTACAATAGTCTGGTTGGGGACATAATGGCCAAAAGCTCAATTAAGCCCCTGGACTTGTATGACATTCACTCAAGTCTTTATTATTTGGATTTGTTTATTTTTCTGTCTTTTCCTTTTCTTAGCTCAGCTTAAAAGTCTATTGTGCGATTACAAAATTTTTTTTAGGGGATTAAAAATTATTAAAAAAAAAACTATTGGCGCTCTATGTCTGTTGTGTCCTTCTAATGTAATCCCATAATCATGCCCTCTTCTTGTTCTTCACCTTGGTGTTTCTCTATTTAGACACAATTTATGATTTTTTTTCTCTCCGTAACCTCTTTCTCTTAGATCTAATTATTCTTGCAGCTCCAGAGTCCAAATTTAACTTTTTTCTCATATTTGGTTTTACTTCTATGTCTCATTTTTCATTAATTCACCAATTTGGAGATTCTGCACATAGTTTAGTTCAAATCAAGTTGTGGGTTAAAAGATCTGTATATTAGTGTATATAAGGAAGTAATCATCTTTGGCAACTTCAGTCTTTGAAGGTTTCTTTTAGTTGGTGGTTGCCATAACCAGCAGCACTTCTGATAACATAAGAGGATATGTTTTGGTGCAACCTTTAAGTTCTTTTTGTGTTTGGGCTTGGATATGAAAAACTGGAATGAACTCTCAAGCCGACAGGTGAAATCTTGTGTTACATGGTGAGTTTAGAAAAAGTATGAAAACACTTGTCTTTGAAGGTGAAGTCTGCTTGATCACTAGCATTTGCTATTGAAAACAGGTGTGGTAAAAGTACAAAATGATCCTCCATTTTCGTATATCCTGATGATATGAGTCACTTTCTCCTTTCCTTTTCTGTTTAACATCTGCTTTTAAAACTATAAGTATAGGACTTCTAAAAGGTAGCACAGATATATTCAAAATCTACAGCAAAGAAAACTGATTTCCTTTTTTTTTTCCCTTTTTTCTCCTTCAAGATTACAATTAGAAAGATACCCAAAGAAATCTCTTCATTTATTACTTATCTATGAATTTGACTGATTAAATTTGTTACTCTTATCTTCATTTGTTTCAGGAAAGTGATACAGAAAAGATATTTTATGGTCTGGATGATATCAAGGAAACTAATGATATTATTATTGTATGTTTTTTCTTCACCAGTTGCATATTCTTTGCTTATTACTTTATTAGTCATTAACTCAAATACTTAAGATGAGTTGTGATATTTTATATGTGATTGTAGGTTGAAGGTGAAATGGACAAGCTTGCGATGGAAGAAGCTGGATTTCGTAATTGTGTTAGCGTCCCTGATGGTGCTCCTCCACAAGTTTCTGCAAAGAAATTGCCACCTGAAGATAAGGTCTCGTGTTACTTTTAAATTTCAATTATTGCTACTAATAATTTTACCAATTGTTGTTTTCTTATTGCTATGTTTCTTTTTTTGCCTGTTGTTTCAGTTGTTAAATGCTATTTTCTTTTTTCTTTTTGCTGCTTTTCTCTTCTCCATTAAGAGTGTATGAGTATTATCTTGTGAATGCAAATTGTCGAAATGACATTTGCTTCTCCTTATTGTGGATTTATTAAATAAATGAAGAAAATGATATAGCCATTAGAGTTTTTTGAGGCAAAACAAGATAGTCAGATCAATGGTGGATGTGCACCTCTCTCACCAAGTTTTGTTTGTAACACATGAAATTGAACAGCACTTTGCCAACAAATAAGATACCTTGCATTTATTTGGCTTGAAAATCATATATATACTTGTATTTATGAATTTGAAGATTGAACTTGTATTTTTTAAATATCTAGCAGTGTATAAACTTACAAAACAATACAAGCCTGATAATGATCAAATGCTATTGGTTCAAAAAGGTATATACTTATATATGACCCAACTCTTCTGTACAGTATATTTTTTCGGTAGTTATTGGGTTAATGAATCAGCAGTGTAACACTAGCCTTGGGAGAATTTGGTACTACATGATTATCTTGGGAGATAATGAAAAACATCTAATGGTACGTTTGCAGTTGTCGTGGACAGCAATTTTGCATGAAGGTTACCAGTCGCTCTACAGAAATTTTAGTGGGCATTGTTCTGCGGCAATTTGTTCGTCTTCTTGAAACTGCCCCTAGAGTTCTGGGACACTTCTATGTTCCTAGCCAGTGGGGAGGATAGTGTTTGTCTATTTGGGTTTTCCTTTTACAGCAATCTGAAGCTAAAGCAATATAAATTATTTCTGATGATAAACTTCACATGTATAGCTGTATTAGAAGTCATACTGTGGAGTGCACTGATAAAAAGTACCAAGTTCATTCCCACAAGGAAAACACTTGAATGCAAGTCTTTTTTTTTTCTTTTTGGTTCTAGAATTAGGCATGGAATATTTCATCTTCACTGGAAAACACATAAATGTAGTTCAGTTTTTGTATTGTTCTACCTTTATGGGGTGTTACAAATTAGAAAACTACAAGTCAATGTCAATGGGGTAAAAGTTAAAATTTTTATCCATGGAGATCTTGGGGGCATTGACTCATCAAACTTCCAAGTATCTGTTCAACTTTAAAAGTGAAAATGGTTCTGTTTGAATGATGTTAATACCTGTTGGTTTGTATCTTGAAAACCGGAGTTGATTCTTGTTTCTATTCTGTAAAGCTAGGACACAAAATATCAATATTTGTGGAATTGCAAAGAGTATTTCAAGAAGGTTAGCATAAATAACTTTACTGCTTTTGATTGTTGTACTCATAAGTCATTAATTCAAACTTTGGATTTTGAATGTGATGTTGAAATATTTATTTTGATAGGATTGTCGCATAATACTTGCCACTGATGGAGATCCACCTGGTCAAGCTTTAGCAGAAGAGATTGCACGTCGCCTGGGAAGAGAAAGGTTTTGGTGTTTTTAGTTTTGTCATATGGTAATGCTCTATAGAAGTTTTTGAGAATAATCATTTGTTTTCTATGCGGATGCAGATGTTGGCGAGTCCAATGGCCAAGGAAAAATAAAGACACACATTTCAAAGATGCAAATGAGGTCAGATATAATGGTGCCCATCTTTCTGTAGTCTATACTTATACTTGCACCAGCCAAGTTTTAAAGTTCAATTTGAATTTTGTCCTGGTTATCCAAAGCTGCAGTAGGGATGGGCTACAAGATACTTTGATAATGATGTCGATTTCATTTGTGCTGAACTACTTGTTTATTAATATAGCTGTAGGTTGTGCATAACATATGATTGGTGATATGTATTTTTAGCTCTCCTTCCTATGTGTAGTTTTTATTTATCTGATGCTTATCCGATGGACTGTTAAAGTTGCTTTTAAAGCTCCTTTTTTCTTTACATTACAGTCAGAATGTGACTCATTTTGTCAAAATTTGCTCAGGTGCTCATGTATTTGGGTACTGATGCGCTGAGGGAAGTAGTTGAGAACGCAGAATTGTACCCTATTAGAGGATTTTTCAGCTTCAAGGATTATTTTGATGAAATTGATGCATATTATTATCAGACTTCTGGTGATGGATATGGTGCATCAACTGGGTGGAGATCTTTAAATGGGTTATACAATGTAAGCATGGTCTGATTTCTTTGAGTTCTCAATTCTTTTCTCTTTACATCTCATTTCTCTCTTGCATAATGAGAGTTCTGGTTGATATTGTGCTATATGAGAATTTTATTTAATTAAAAATTAGATGTCTTCTGCAAGTTTCTTTCTTCTCTTCTTCTTATTTTTTTGTGTTTCAAAACTGATATAATGGGAGAAAGGTGTTAAGCATTTTTAATGATATGCCTACCGAGTTGTAACTTCAAATTTGTCTTTGAATAACTATTGGTGAAAAGAATTGCTACATATTTGTTATTATCCAACATGTTGACTACTACTGTTTTCCTTTCTATGCTACTTTATGCTGATCACTTTTCTCTCTCATTCTTGTTCACTCAATTCAGTAGGCAAAACATTAATGTAAATAAATCGGGGGTTTTTTTTTTCCTTTTTTCCTTTTCTTACTGAGATTACTATAGTGCAAATGTCAATATGATTAATCAAGGAATTTTCTTGGTGAATGAAATATATTTTGTTTTGCTCTCCTCTCTTTCAGTGCCTCCAAAATTTACTTACAATCTAGAATGCATGTTCATTTGCATTGTATTGATATCACTAAAGGAGAGTACTAAAACGCTGAGCTATCAACATATCTTTTCCTTTTAACAAAATTGTATATCTGGTTGAATTGGTATAAACTTTTAAAGAGTGGAATTAAATCTTCTAATAAAATTTCATAAAACGAGTGAAAATATTTTATCTAAATCCTGATCAAATGGTTAGATTTATGGGTTATATCTTTTGCTGTCAATAAGATTGTGCCATTCATTAAGATAATGGAAACCACTGTATCAATTCAACCAGTCTGCAACTATTTGGTGTCAGTAACATAAATATTAAAACTTTATTTAGTTCTGTTTAAGGCTAAATCTTTGAGTGATATGAATTCAGCTGTCCTGACTTTTCCACATCATTTTTTGGCCCCAAAGTTGTAAACTATATACAATAGAAATGTGAAACAACCTTGCACATAAAGGTGACAGATGTGAAATCCAAAAGCAAATTCTCATTCTTCTTGTAGCTGTAGGCCTTGAAGCATATTGAAATTGTATTCTCTGGATTATGATATAGTATGCATAGTTTCTATCACATGTTTTGGTGCAGAAATGCAAGGAACAACAATTGAATTTGGTCAATAAGATTTAGCGAAGAAAAAGACAAATGATAATACAGCTAAATTTCAATTTTATTTTGTAAAGGTCTGATCTGTTATGAGCTTTTAAGAAAATAATTGAAGTTGTAAATTATTTTTTGTGCTCTCTCTCTCTCTCTCTCTCTCTCTCTGAGAAGTGAGTTTGCTCCTAATATATGTCCTGACATAGATGAGTTAATAGATCTTGTTTGAACATCTTAGATTGTCTTGTTTTTTTATTAGGTTCTCCCAGGAGAGCTGACTGTAGTGACTGGGGTTCCCAATTCTGGTAAGAGTGAGTGGATTGATGCTCTCTTATGCAATCTTAACAGAAGTGTTGGCTGGAAATTTGCACTTTGCTCTATGGAGAACAGAGTAAGCTAATGGTCCTTTTCTACTTGTATGGCATTGATGCTTGTGTTTGCTGTCTGTTTGATTATATTCATGCACAACATGCTGTGTATGGTATCATTTGAAAACCACCTGTGGGTTTTGTCATCTTGCTTATTATAGTGTGTGTTAATCAGATTGATGAAAGTCTTCTGTTTCTAATCAGATTGATGAAAGTCTTCTGTTTCTAATCTTTGTACTTTCTCTCTCTCTCTGTCTATACACACACACACACACACATGTGCGTGTGCGTGTGCATGTGTATTTATATACGGTAAAATGGAAATGTGCTTAGACTCTAGCACATCAAATACTTTGTAAAGGGCTCACCTGGAGCACAAAGTGTTCCCCAGGCATGGCAGTGGTACCGGAGAGTGGATGTATCTGTATGCAGCCTTCCCCCCTTGCATTTTTGCAGAGAGGCCAATCAAATACTTGCATGAGAAAGACATTGTATTTACTTTGTACTGATGAATTAATGTTAAGAAATATCCATTTTTTTTAATCCTGTTTAATTGTACATGAACTTGAAACTTGTATGTTCTAACCATTAAGTTTTTGTAAAATGACTCGCATTTCAACCTTTTGTAAAATATGTTTATGCACAAAGTCCTTCTGACCAAAGACCATCTTACTCTCACTGTCCTATAGGTTCGCGATCATGCTAGGAAGCTTTTGGAGAAACATATAAAGAAACCCTTTTTTGATGCACGGTAAGTTCAGGGGAAAATCTTATTTTTGCTCCATGTTTTACTGAATTCCTTCATTTAGGTGACAGCTATTTCTTCCTTAGCTTTAAAATTTGGTTTCTTTGTCAGCAACTCAACTATGTTCATAATTTTCCTAAGATCCTTGAAGAGTCCTGTTAAAACAATCTTTCAATTCACAGAACAACCTCGTGCATGGACAGGACTAGTCTTCAATATCATGCATCCTGTCCTGTCCACAATTCATGTGCCAAACATTGGATATTATCACTTGATTATTTAGTATATGGGTATCTGGACAGTGGGTATATTTTTCTATTATGGGTGGACAAGGAAATTATCATTAAGTGAAAATAATAGAAGCTTTCAGTGGTTGAGTTGGTTGTTGACCGTGTTATCTTTGTTTATGGACTGCATCTTCTAATTACTCCCCCGTCCTGAAAAAATTGATATGTTTCACCGTATTTTGATGTCCCAAAAAAAATTGATAGGTTTCAAAATTTATCACCTAAGCTTACTAATATGTTGTCATTAATAACTTGTGAAAATGTGTAAAATTTTAAATTCCAATGAAGTAATTCTTTTCTTATTCCAATACTAAAGGGTAAAAGTGGAAAAATATAAAAAATTTGTTGTTTTTTTAATCTTGGTGAAATGATAAAACGTTATTTATAAGTCTTTTGGGACGGAAGGAGTACTATTTGTGCTACTCCAATCTATTTAATTATTTATTTATTTTTGCTTTTTCTTTGTCATAGTTATGCATCTAATAGCAGTGGAGAATTTATTGAACGAATGAGCGTTGAGGAGTTTGAGGGAGGGAAGAAATGGTTAGCTGATATGTTTTACCTCATCAGGCAAGTTACGATTTTTAGTTTCCTGTTTATATTCAAGGAATGAAATTATACTGTTACCCAACCCAACATAGGCTTGTTCTGAAAAATATTTTTCTGAGCTAACATTTCTTTTCAAACTGTGTCTGAGCAAACATTTGATGAGGCAATACCTTATCTTTTGGGAAATATGACTGTTGTTTCAATGAAAATGACTATTAGAATAATTAAGTTATCAGAACTTCATATTTTGATGTATACAAATTTGAATATAAAATAAATTGCTGAAAAATTAAAAAGTGGTCAATTGTTTGATGTACTAGTTAGCATGCACGCGTGGTGTGTGTGTGTTTGTGCATAAACACACACACATGTGCGTCTGTACAACTCTGGTTTTTACAAGAAGTTATTTTGAAAATGACTTTGTTTGATGTACTAGTTAGCATGCACGTGTGGTGTCTGTGTGTTTGTGTATAAACACACACACACACACACACACACGCGCACGTCTGTACAACTCCGGTTTTTACAAGAAGTTTTGAAAATGACTTTGTTTTCCTTGACCAGTAAAATCCTTTCTTTTGACTAATTTTTAAGATGCATCAGACACTAGAAAATTTAGAAATCGTTTTTAGAAACTATTTTCTTTGAAGCAAATGGAACTTTAGTTATATGTTATTATATTTTTTTTTCTAGTTTAAATCGAACTGCTGCTTCCCTGATTTAGTCCACTATTGATGCCATTTTGTTTGCGTGTTTTGCCTATGACCACAAAATAGATGTGAAGATGATAAACTTCCAAGTATAGATTGGGTTCTTAGACTTGCAAGAGCAGCAGTTCTAAGGCATGGAGTGCGAGGACTTGTAATTGATCCTTACAATGAGCTTGACCATCAGCGTCCTGTGTCCATGTGAGATTTTGACCCTTAACTGCTGAGTTCTTTGAGAAGTACTGTTAATGCGAAGTTCTAATTGTTGTTGCATTTCTCCTTTCGATGCTAAAAATGATTAGGATTCTCAGTAATTGATAATAGCTTCAGAATATCAGACTGGCTTGATTATTGAGCTCAAAATACTGCTTGTTTGGACAATAAATTTTTGAGCGCTCGCTTTAATATTTAACCATTACGTGATCTGTTCAAGTTCTCGCATTCCTTCCATATAATGAATGCTTTCTGTCCTATACTTATCTTATTGTAAAAGTAACTAACAAGAAGTGAGGATTTAGTTTTTCCGGTTCGTACGAGTTTGTAGGCATGTTGAAAGTACTGACAACTTTGCGTGTCCTTTGTACATGTCATAGAAATTTGAGTTAGAGATTGAAAAGCTCCTAAAGTAATCGGGGAGTGTTCCTCTAATAATGGGCCTCCTATCCTGAAAAATCTTGAATGGAGTTCAGAACCTAAAACCTTCAGTTTCTCTAGCTTTGCCTGCATATCTATTCTAAAATTCTAAATTTCACTATGTTCTGTACTTAAACTCAATTCCTGTTATGGCGCCTTCCACCTGACTGCAGCATGTTATAATGTGGAAACCATTGTCAACTTCCGTTTTATCGGATCTTGTTTAATTTGAAATGCTACCAATGAAGGATTTTGAAATTTTTTATTGCATCTTAAAACAGAAGATGTATGTCAGACTGCATTTGCTTGCAACCTCTTATTATTGTGGACTGTCTTAAATTATTGCTAGCTCATTATGCTTAATTTGCTAATTTTTAAACCCATGAACTTACATGAATGCTTCCCATGGGCATGCGAGGATGAATCTTTCCTGCAAGATTCTCAATAATGAACCTTTGTGCACAACCCTTAAAATTCGTGTATTCAAAACCAAAATATTGTGCGGTTTGGTTCTTCCACTTCTATTTGGTGGTCTCTTTACATTTTTCTTAATTGGAAATGAATATTTCTCGGTAGAAAATACATGGAATAAACAAGTTCCAAAATCAATCTATTTAATTTATATGGGGTTCATTAGTTTTTTTGGTTCTTAAATCAGAGGGTGCAAATGTATATTTTGTCCTCAAACAAGATAGTTTGTTGTGACAGGACTGAGACAGAGTATGTAAGTCAGATGCTTACTCAGGTTAAACGGTTTGCTCAACATCACTTATGTCATGTTTGGTTGGTAGCACATCCCAGACAGGTTGGTAACCTTGAACCTTGATTTTGTACAGCTATTTCTGAGCTTTAATCACTTACCTGTATTCTATGTTTTAACAGTTGCATAATTGGGTGGGGGCTGCTCCTAATCTGTATGATATAAGTGGCAGTGCCCACTTCATAAACAAGTGCGACAATGGGATTGTTGTTCATCGTAACAGGGATCCAGAGGCTGGACCTATGGATCAAGTACAGGTGGGTTTCACGTGTTCATTTGTGCTGTATCAGTATTTGGTGTTTTGTTTTAAGTTTCTCTAAATCATAAATCTTTATCAGAAATTGGTTATCAGCAACATCTTCATTGTTGTTAAAATCCATATATGACAAATACGAGGTACTATATGCACTCTACCCCAGCAAAAGACGACCATTTATACATAATATCTGATACATAAATGGACTAACAGACCCTCACTCATGCAGAAGTCGTGGTTGCCTGTTTGGGTGTATAATGTTTTGTAACAATAGCACCTTATATATTTTTATCATCCTGATCATCATGTTTGTTCTCATTCATATCTGCTCAGTTTTCACCAATTTATAAGCTTTTAATTTGCAGATTTGTGTGCGTAAGGTGAGAAACAAGGTTATTGGGACCATAGGCGATGCCTTCTTGTCCTATAATAGGTATGAGAATCATACTATTTAAACTTCAAATTTTGGGCATGAATAAGATTTCTCGTGCATTTAAATTTTAAATTGCATTACTATGCTGTGGTTCCGTGGTTTTTACTCCAGTTATTGAATTTTAGTTTTACCATGCTAATATCATCACCATAGTTATTAAAGGTGTGCCTGAGGCTCAAGGCTCAAGAGGCTCAGGGCCCAAAAGGCTCACAAGATTTGACAAAGAATACATTTTTAAAGTTAAGTGCTTTGCAAATAATAATATCCCTATTCATATTTTAAATAAAAACACATTTTAATTTATAATTTATGAATGAATTCATATATGAGCTGGCTTAGAAACCTACAAACAAATCAATTCTATAATTTAGAAGAGCTGAAACTCACTTGACAGTTAACACGACCAAGTTGTTTTATAGGAGGGAATGAAAAGAAAAGCCGAATCTTTCTGCATGTTCTCATGTTCCTAGATTGGCCAATTCTTCTAATTTAATAAATAAAATGTGCCTGAAACTTTGATATTAGTTTAAGTTTTGCAATTAAGTTCAAATAGGTGAAAAATATATAGTTTATTACTGGGCTAAATAAAATGGTACTTTATAATGCTAAGCTAACAACTTCTCCATATCCCTCCCAATGCACTACTGAATTTAACTATGAATTTTGGGATTTGGCATTTTGTTATGGAGAAGCAGTAAAAAGAAGAGTGAGCTTGCACTTTATCACTATTGCTAGAAAGCCCTATATGAATTAGAGCTATATCCTTTTTGCGCACCTAACCCTAATCAATCTTATTACTTCTCTTAGAGGGGGGAAAAACTTCTCAGCTCTCTCTTTTTCCTTTGCAGCATTTGGTGGCTTTGAACACCAAGGCTTCCCATTTGTAATTCTTTGCTATCTACTGTAGATAATTTTCTAATACTTTGCTATTATTAGACAACCTCAAAAACGAGATCAACTTGTTGCATTGACTATAGTAAATGTGCTGGTGTAAACTTTTGTTGAGTTGAGCTGTGAAATCTGAATAGCTTACAAGTGGCTTGGCTCATTTGTGTTTCTGCTGGTGTTTAATTGATAAAATTTGTCGGGGATGAATTGAATTCAATAAGTAGAAAAGTTCGGTTCGACTGAAATTGATGTCTCATCATTGAATTGAAGAAATTACTACATTGACAAAAACTTGATGTTTGTCAAAATGAAAATCGGGGTTCCTCGCCTTTTGGCACAATGTTGAACAATCATTTGCAGTCGTGTTTATTTCTTTCTAGGTCCAGAGTTCGTTGTGATAATTTGTTCTTCCCTCTTGTTCTTCATGGAATTATCATTGATTAGTTTTGTACGTTGTTTTGTACTTTGACAGGACAACTGGCGTCTACTCGGATGTTGATACATATGATAAGAAGGAAGAGCTGACATGAATAGGTCTTTAGGTAATCCTGACAGGATGGCTTGTATATCATAGAACTAATTATGATGATATTATTGAAGAGTATCATCCTTAAATTTTATTTTGTAGATCTTTTAGAAAAATTTCATGTATTAAGCCTATCGCAACCTTGTATTATGATTGTGCATTAAAGCGATCTATTTTTGTAAACTGATGCTCGATCACACAGCTACCAGGTATCAACTATTTTATAAATGCTACCTTTTGGTTGTCACTCTTTATGTTTTTTTTTTGTTGTTTTTGCTTAAAAGAAGAATTTAAGAATCAGAATATATGGTTTTTAAAGTTTTGGTTTTTTTTTTTTTTTAAAAAATGTTTGCTAAAAAGTATAAAGAATAACAGGGATATTGAATTTTAATAGTATTTGTAATACATGTATATATATATATTTTTAAAAAAGTTTAAAATAGTAACTAAAAAAATTGAAAAATATAATGGCTTCTAAGCCAAGTGATTTTCCGATACCAAAACTTCTTAAAACCTGTTTATATATCAAGTATATTATATATCAGATTTGAAATTTGTAGACTGGTAAGATGATCTTTCTTGCTTTTTGTTTAAGTTGACTAAACCTATGAACAAAAATATTAGATAACAATTAAATGTGATGAGAGTTTTTAAGCTTTAACTCGATTTGTTTTCAACAATTTTATAAAATGGAGGAAATACAAATCCAATTGTTAGCAAATTTAGGTGTTAATGGTTAAAAAACAGTAAATAACAACCAAAAGATTAGGAAATAATTTATTTGGTTTAGAGTGAAGAATCTATGTACCAATTGGGTCTTCCAAATCATCTTTGTTTATTGTATTGGTTGTAAAATTGAAAATGTGGTCAGGGTTTTTCCAAATCATCTGAGTTGGAGATGCCAATGATTTTTTATGTTTTGTCTGTTTTAACAACTCATTCCAACGTGAAGAACTTTGTTCCTTAATGACCAAAATCTATGACCAAGATTTTATATGCAGAAAATCACTAATCCCATCGAACCAACTAACCCCACAACATGGGTCTTTGACTTGGCCAACTAAACATCTTAGTCTGGTCAGGCCAGTTTGGTTTGGCCCCAATTGCCTTGTTTTTTTTTTGCCCTTCCTTTTACGGCCAGGTAGAAGAGACATTTGTTACATTTGAAATTGAAATTATCAAGCCAACTACAATCAACACCAGACTACACAACTAACAATGAATTATAATCAGAGACTTTCAGTTTAGAAACCCATGACCTTATTGTACAAGACATTGGAAATTATTATTGTAAATTCTGTTCGTGATGTGAGATTATGATATTTAATTCATATTCTCACATGTCAGCATGTCACAATGTTTTTTTATTATGTTCGGTAAAAATGAATTCCATCAAATTTATACAATTTATTTATAATTT
>CANYLF013108392.1:0-12588 GCA_948193215.1 Bocquillonia castaneifolia
TCCCCAAACAATTCACAATTTTTCCATTCTCAATCAATCAAAGTCTCATCCAAAACACTGTCATCCCAATTACTTTAACTTTTTACAAATTCACAGTTTCAACAATATTACATTATCAAAATCTTATCATCAATCACCACACATAAATGATCCACTTATAAGAAAGGTAAAATATTCGCACACAGCCTCCTTTCACTTATGAGAAAGGTAAATTTTTTTTTATTTCGCACACAGCCACCTTTCACTTATGAGAAAGGTAATATATATATATATATATATATCGCACACAGCCACCTTTCTCATAAATTTCACATATATGTGAGGCACAACACAATCACAACCAATTCACCTCACAACACATCACAACCATTTCATAAACTCAATTCAATCAATATCACATCTATTCACCATCCAAATAAAATTAACTTTCAACTATCAACTCATTCTACCAAAAACATATTAATTTAAATTAAAGAACATAAAAATTTCATCCAATTCATCCACTACCAATTCAACAAGCTAATATCATAAAAATATCACTCAATCAACTAGAACATATCAATTTAACTAACATAGCAATTTTTACTCAATATACACAAAGTTTAGTCTATTAAATACTTACCAAATATATGGGACAATAAAGTAGTCCTAATGATCTTTTCATGTAATCTCCTTGCCCTTGGACACACATATTCTCTTAATCAATTCAAAGTAGAATTCAATAAACAAACATACATATATTTACTAATCATTAATCTACCTGCAGCATAAAAATTCACCAAATGAGCACCTATACATGATTTAATATGATGCATGAGATGAATGATACATGACAACATGTATGTACACGTAGATAACTTACATGTACTGACTTTACAAATTTACCGAAAATTATATACACTCAATAAAATTCTGATATTTTACAGAATTATACTTCCATCCAATTAGAAACCATAGCAATAAGAATCAGCTCAAAATCATTTGTATAAATAAAGTTATAATTTTTTTAATACAATTGCTCCTATACCCTTATCAACAAGGCAGTCTACAGTTTGACCTTAAACATCCAACCAAATGGATGGATTTTCTTTTGAAATTTTACAGGCTTATAGAGCACATCCTAAAGTTTCTATCGACACCAAATTTGTCCAATTTTGAATTGTATAACTCAAGTTATGATCAAAATATTGATGTTATCTTATAAAGTCTAAAAATAACAATATGTACTTTGAAGAAATTGATGTAATCAACCTCAAAATAATATTATTTCCACAAATTGATACATGATTCATGCTTAATCAAGTCTTACTAACATGCTTGTAACTTAAAACCATATTTTTTCCAAACTCTACATGAACCCTAATTTAATTAAAATACTACAAAAGGAAATTACTTACCTCAGTCAAGCTCTAATCCTTCAAGTATATCTACTAACAATGAAGCCCTCTCCAACTCTTAATTTTTTTATTAAAATCTTTAAATGTATTAAGGAAGGTTTAGGTAGAAAGGAAGAAGAAAGGAGAAGGTGAAGAAAGGAGGAGAGGAACGAATACAAGAAAGAAAGAATTAACAAGATAAGAAAAAGAGGAGGGTAAGTGGAATTCTCCACTAACCTTTTTTATTTTTTTATTATTATTATTACCCATCAATCTCCACCAATCCTCCATTAAAATTCTACCAACAAAATAATCCTTCACTCAAACTTATACTACAAATAACTCCTTTAACTATCCTTACAATTAGGTTCTTATTCTAACATAACTTCCATAAACTTTACTATACATAATACTCTTCTACCACATCATTCTATGCGATATATTACACATAAATATGATGCAAATGATATGATTAATAATATATTGACGCATATTATTTTTAAAAAAAATGACCGCTGTGACATATTATATGTACTTAATTGCCCATAATATGTTGAGTAATAAAACTACACATATTTATAAGATATGGTATTTCAATGATAAATAAATTTTTTTATTAATTATTAATTCTTATTCATCAACCTTAATTAGGTTATTTTACAAATTTCAATTAGATCTACAAAATTGATTAACTTTTTATGTACAACAGACCCTTTATATAGGAATATTCTATATAGGAATAACTCTATATAAGAATAAAATTGTTTTCCCAATTTGAACCTGTTATAAATAGAAACCTGTTATAAATAGAAATAATTTCTATATTATAATAAGTTATACCAATTTAAGTCTCACCTTAATAAAAATTAACTCTATATAATAATATTTTATATGTATATAATTATACAGTGGTGATGCCACATAATAATGAGTGGGGTTAATTGATCCCATCAAAAAAAAGGGAGGAATAATTTTTTTTCATTTACAAAATTGAAAAAAATTTTCAATAGTGATATAAAAAAGTTTGTACTCCACATGTCCCATAAGTACAGTCCAATTTCAAAAACACGATGTTCAAAAAAGTTAGTAAAACATGATGTTCAAAAAAGTTAGTTTTTAGACGATAAATAACATGAATCTCTTAAAATTACCCCTATAAAATCATTAATGAATATGAGCTGTAATTTTCAAGTTAAATACAACTAAATTTATTAATTAGGAGGTACTATATGGACAATTTATATGATAACTACTTATTGGAAATATAAAATGTACTACACTTATGAGACACCAAAACTATAACAAATAAACTACACATATGAGATGGAGGAAGTATATTTATGAATTTCATCTCACTAAAATTTATAAACAAATAAACAAATGGAGTCAATTTATAAATTTTTTTACTTGCTCTGTCCCAAAATAATTGGCTAGTTTTTATTTTCACTCGGTTTAAGAAAAGTTAGTTTTTATAGTCTGTACATGATAATTTTACACTTATATATATATATATATATAATTTTCATTCACGGTCCTCCAACTTTAATTTGTAAATAAAATATCCATCAACTTCAATTTTATAACACAAAAGTCCTCATTTTTTTGTGTCAATCCACCATCGTTAACCAAATTTTACTATATTGTATTCCAATAAATTGAGCATATTTCGTGACGCTCTCTCACTAAAATTGGACCATTTTAACATTTTATCTATTTCTAATAATTTTCTCAATTTTATTCAATTAAAAATGGAAGAAAATAATTTCATAATAAAAAGTTTTTATTATTTTGTTATAAATTAGATTTCATTTTTTTCGACTCATATGCAAAATTTCAGATCAAAATTAGTTAAAATGATTTTTTTAAAAAGGGGTTGACACTAACGACTGGGACTCTAATTTGTGTTAAAAATTCAAAGTTGAGGAATTTTTTTAGTTCCAAATCAAAGTTTGGGATGGTAGTGGGGGAGAGAAGAAAGTTAGATGATTGTGAGTGAAAATTACCCTTGATTTCCTTTGTAAATATTAAATATTACACATCATTTATCAAATTGATTTAAATCAAATGGGGTTATTATTGAAAATCACTTTTGATCAAGGCTTTTTTAGGTGAAAATATTTAACAATCCTAATTTTTAGAATATTTTAAAATTTTAATATTATCATTTTCACCATTCTTGATTTAAATTAATTTGATCCACATAACATTATTGTTAATAGTATTCATTAATAAGATATATAAAATAAAAGGGGTATCATTGGAAAATAAGCAATTAACGATGCATTGGAAAGATAAACTTTAATATATTATGGGATAAAAAAAAAGTGGGAAGCAATCATATTATTTTGGAATGGAGTGAATACTTACTATATTCATTTGATTAAATTAGTTATTTTTTCACATAATTTAAGAAGGACATTATTTTTTTATTTTCTTCTAATTTTACCTTTATAATTATTTCTTTAGAAATAATATTGCTCAAAAAATATTAATGAAATAAATAATAATACCAATTTAAAAAATAATTAGATGATAGTAAATGAATAAAATAAAATGAAAATATAATTATGGAAAAACATTTTATTTTAACTAAAACTTTGATTAAATTATCAGTTTTAGTTAAATTTTTAAAGTTTGTCATAGAGAATTTATAAACCAAAAATATTAGTAGTATCCTATTTATCAAATTGGACAAAATATTTTTAACTTCAATTTTCAACTTAAAAAAATGTCTTTCAAGGAATATAGTCGCTGAGATATATATATTAAACTTTGGAAGTCCCAGATTCAAATCCCATTCCCCTAATATCACAAAAAAAAAACTGAAAAAAAATAATAACATATTACATATCTTGATGTGGATGTGAATGAATTTTGGATCTTTATTTCCACCAAAATAAAACTTTTCCTTTTGTAAAATAAACCATAAATTTGTACGTCTCTCATGAATTTTTTTTTTTTTTTTTAAAGATTCAATAGATATTCTACAAAACAACAGTCAGAGATTTCTGGATCAAATATTCTTCTATATTGACAAAACTTTTTCCAAAGTTAAAATGTCAAGCGGGTCCAGGCCACATTTATGTCATGATTAAGTAAGTTAGAGGCATTAGTAGGATTTTTTGTGTGGCATAAATTACTATGGCTAGAGCACTCTATTTATTAAATTTTAATTTGACAAAACTAACCCTATATCTAGTATGTTAAATTAATTATTCTAGCAATATTATATCCTTTTTAATATCATTTTCTTTCTAATTATATACGCATTTTTTTTTTATGAAAAAACACATTTAAGAATAATTAATGAATTTAATCAATATTCAAGTCAAACAAAAAGTAAAAAGTAAATCAAATTTTGAAACGTGCAAATCCATAGAAAAAAAAGGAAAAAAACGACAATTCCATATAATTAAGTTTTCTTAATAACGAGAATTTGGTATCAAACTAAAGTTAATGACTTATTTTTCTTTACTATTTTTTAGGGAATAATTTTATTTACTATTAGTTCTTATTGATATTTTTTGAGGGAGTTCTTATTGATATTATATTATTGATTTATAAGTTTTTATCTTGACACTACCTATTAAACGTAAATATAAAAAAAATCTACTTATCAAAAAAAATCTATATATGATAGGTTTTAAAATAAAACAACATGTTTTTAAATTTTAAAATTTTCCTAATTATTCGATTCAATTTTATTGATAAGTTAATTTTTAAGTAGAAAAAAATGAAATTTTAATTTACCGTCATTCTAAATCTTGTAAAACTTTATTCTAAATCTTGTAAAACTTTTTTTTGTAAGTTAAATAGGAATCTTTCTAAAAAAAACTTAAATAAGAATACTCTTTTATATTAATATGGAAATAACTAAATTTAGGGATTTTAAAGTTTATACATACAAAATAATATTTAATTAACAAGGAAAGATGTTAGGTGTACTTAATACAAATGTATATTATAAAAGGTAAATTGAATAGGTTAAATATAAGGAGAATCTTGTCAAACTAAAATTTAATAAATAGAGTCGCTCTGGCCATTGTAATTTATGCTCTAGAAATAGGGCCACCTTTGTTTTATATATATAGTGGTATTATAGATTTAATCATAGGATTAACTACCAAATCTAGTTCCTCTGCAATTAATCTTCACTTCAAGTATCTATAACTAAACACTTTAGGATTAACCAAATCTATTGTGTTATCTTTCCTGATTTTACTAAATTAAAACCAGTTATAGCCTCTTATCATCTCAAAATTTCCATCACGTCCTTTAACAATTAAGAGAAAATAATCGGTGGTGGGATTTGTAAGGCGTATGATAGTTTTAGTTTGGATTTTCTACCGTAAATCTAAAAAACAAGTATTAAAAAAATAAAAAGGTAATAAAAATTGAATGTTTCCCTTCATACTTGATAGCAAATTATAACTGAACCTTTTTAAACTTGAAAAATACTACTCCCTCCGTTTTTATTTAGTTGTCTTTTTAGAGAAAGAGATTGTCTATAATTAGTTGTCACTTTACACTCCGTATGGATAAGAGGTACTAAGGAGAAGGGAAGGTATTATAAAAGGGAAGGGAGGAGAGGGGAAGGGAGGAAAGAGGAAGGAAGACAACTAATTATGTTTGGATTTAAAAAAATAAATTAAGGAGAAGATAAGGTGAGTGTTATAATAAAATAACATAAAAACCTTTAATTTATCAAGGTATAAAATTAAAATAATAAGGATAACTTAGACATTTTAATAATGTTATATTCTCCCATAAGAAGTTCAACAACTCTACACCTCAATTTGGGATGTAAAGAAAATGAACCCATTCAAGGGTAATGAAGGTGAATCATTCCCCTTCTATTCCCCTCTCCTTCCCTCTCATCTCTTTATCCAAATAAGAAAAATTTAAGTTTAACCCCAATTACCTTCCCTTCCTACCCATTTACCCCCAATCCATGCAAAGCATTAGAGTTTCAAGAAAATATTTTCCCAGTTGTTCCAATTTTACCCTTAACTTATGTATAATATTAAATGATTATTTGAATACTATCACACATTTAATAAGGTTAAAGTAGTCATTTGAATCTTATGTCAATCATTTTCTTAATATGTGTGTAATAACCTTAAAAGACAACTAAATAAAAACGGAGAGAGTACATTACATATCCTTTAAGTTTGTCATACTTCCTTCGTCCCACTAAAGTTACTTAATTTGACTTCATTTTTGTGTCCTAATAAAGTTGTTTAATTTCAATTTTTGACACCCAATTTTCCTAGTTTACTCTTATTAATGACACTTGAAAGTTCCAATGCATTTTTTTTTCTTTTATCAATCAAAAGGTAAAATAGGACAAACATAAAACATTTATTTTTCTTTAATTTTGGTGAAATGGTCAAAGTAAGCAACTTTAGTGGGTGGAGGTGGTATTTTTTAAGTGTTTCTTTGAAGATTAAAAAATATGCCATAGAGTCCATTTGGTTGAGTTTTATTACATTTTTTTACTAGTTAAATCTATAAATAAAATGTTTTTTTATTAGACTGTTAGTATTTTTTAATTAGGGATGTGAATCTCTATAATTATTTTTAGTGGGATCTCATCAACGAAATCTTAAAAAGCTTATTTACTGGAGAGGGTTACCCAAGTCTCGAGAGTGAGGTGAAGCCTCACTATCATTGCCCAATAGGGGCATTGGTTATGAATAAAAGGTTAATACAATGAGAATAAGATAAATTTCAGCGGGGTAAAATATATATTTTAAAATTGAAGGGAGACTAATGTAATTAACAAAATATCAAAGGGCTTCAGTAATTTAACCTAAAGAGAACTCTCTGATCAGGTTGTGACCAGAAATCTGCTGTTGTCCCTTGAGTAGGTCCCTTTAGACAAAAAGTATTTACTTAACACTATGTTTGGGAGAAAAGTATTAATGGCAAGTCCAATAATCCTCTTCATTTCATTCCTCAAATTATTATAAACTATATAATATTTATCTTAAAATTTGTGTACATTCTACTTTTTACTTACTATTCAAATAAACAATTAATTTTTTTCATCTTGAAAATTTTGATTTTTTTAAGGGAATGAATAATTGCTCAATGGATTTGATAACATACATCCAATTTTTCTCTAAAATAATTGAAATTCCAATTTTATCCTTCTAAAATTTCAACTATTTTTTTCTTTTTGTACTCAAAATATTTATAAATATTAAATCCAAATTACTGAAGTTCAAATATATATACTTAGAGATAAGTGAGTAGTGTTATATTTACAATACAATATGTTCAAAAAAAAAGAATTATAAAGAAAAGGAAAAAAAGGGATACTGTAACTGTACCTCGTTGTCAGATTGATTGATGATGCAATCACTTTAGTTAGATGCAAGTATTTGAGATTCAATCAGTTAATTATATATTCGATTGGTTATTTTGTTTGCATTAGCTTAATCCATTTGTCTAATGAAAGATTGGATTTTGTTTTTAAGCATTTAGACGTCAATTAACATTTTTCTTTTCTCTTCTGTTATTGTACTTAAAGTTTACAAATTTTGCTGAAACTCAAATATATGGTGCAATTTTGTTGACTTGCTGTTATCTTTTGTGGGGATTTTTAACCCTTTTTTTTGAAATGAATAAGGAAGAAAAAATTTTAAAAAAAGAATGAAAAGTAATTTATCATTATTTGGAAGAAAATGAAAAGAAGAATCTTTTTTCTGTTTATTTTCTTTATAAATTAGGGCATACTCAGTGGTTAAACACCACAAGAGTTTGATGTGTATGCCAAATCATTAATTCATTAAACTCTATATTTATTATACTCTCCTCTCCAATGGTTAAACTCATAATATAGGACCCACAATTAAATTACACCTCCATTATTTAATATTCCCTCCGTTTTTATTTAGTTGTCTTTTAAGGTTGTTATACGCATATTAAAAAAATGATTGGCATAAAATTCAAATGACTATTTTAACCTTATTAAATGAATGATATTATTCAAATAGTCATTTAATACTATACATAAGTTAAGGGTAAAATTGGAACAAATGGGCAACTATTCTCTTAAAACTCTAAAGTGACAACTAATTATAAATAAATCTCTTTCTCTAAAAAGACAACTAAATAAAAACTGATAGAGTACTATCTAACCTAAAAAGCAAAGAAAAAAAAAGGAAAAACTGTCTAAAAGCAGCTTTTACTGTCAAAGGACCCACCACTAAACCAAAGCATTCGACATTAAACGACTTAGCATCCACCAACCGTTTAATGGCCATTGAAACATCTACAATGGGGTGTTTAATGTTGAATGGATACAATAACCCCTCATTGAATTCCATTGTAGATGCCCTTAGAGAGAGAAATATGAATGAATGAAGGAAAAGTAACCATTTAAGCCGTATATACTTTATGGTGATATGTATGTTTTTTTTAGGAAAATTATATTTTATTTATTTATTCATTCAAACAAACAAGTACAACTCAATGAAATATATAAAATACATATGAAGGATCATACATAAAAAAATAAACTAATCTTTTTCAAATAATAAGGTGTTATGTTATATCACAAATCGACTCTATTATAGTCTCTAAAATATTGCCACTTGAAAGAAATCAGTAAAAAAATTTTACACCATAATCATTATCATTCATATAAGCACTTCCCGTAAGAAAGAACAATATCACATAATAAATAGAATCAATGATACCTGAAAATTAAGAAATAAACATAAAAATTAAAATCAACATATCTAAAGATATATATTTTATTCAATAATAGTTAAAGTACAATAATTCACTGCTGACCTTTGTATAGACAACGGTGATATAATTATAGAATTTTTAAAGATAAGATTGACTATGATTTTGTTTTTTTCGACTATGAATTTAATGAGAAAATTAAATCTATAATCTTTGATCGTCCATTTTCTTTTTACCCAAACACAACAGAGAGGTAAAAAAACTTGCTCTTTCATCATTTTCGCTTCTTATCTAATCTTTTCATTTAAGAGATAAGGGACAAACCAAAGTCGTAAAGAATTATCACAAAGATTAAAGTGGAAAACAAGGCATATTTCCTTGAATCACAAGGAAAGTTTGTCATCCACAGATGTTCTTGTAGTAAGAACTGAGCACCCATGCATGCCCATCATGAATTTCAAGATAGGTTTGCATTTGAAGTCCAAATTTTGTTCCATCTTCTTCAATCTTCATGTGGTTGTTCTATTAAAGGTTAATTGAAGAGTCTATATGATTCCTACAACTCGGGGACTTGATAAGTTGATATGTCCAATCCATTATTTACAAAAAATTATACATTACAAATGAGTTATCAAAATATAATTTACAACAACTTTATATATATATATATATATATATATATAAGGGTCAGACAAGTTTCTAAAATTGTAACACGAGTTCAAATAAGGATGATTTCACATATTTGAGACATCTGGATCCACAACTTGTTATTTTAGTACCAAATAAGGAGAAAATTTATAAAATAAAAATTACACATTCAATAATATGTGCAATATTAATAAAACTTTACCAATAATTATTCCAATAAATTTAACATATTTTTAAGACAAATATACAAAAAATCTCATTTTGATAAATATTATATTTTATATGATTTTTTAAATTTTATTTTCCAAAAAATACAAAAAAAATAATTTGTCGGTTGAAATTAATTTTTTTTAAATTAAAATAGATTTCTTATAACGTATAGGTAAAAATCAAATGAAAATTCATTAAAATGAATTTTTAAAAAACATTTAAATGTATAAATAACTTTTTTTTATCCTTATTTAGTACTAAAATCGCAAGTTGTGGATCTAGATGGTCCAAAAATGTGAAATTATCCTTATTTGAATCCATGTTATAATGTCAGGGACTTGATTGACCCTTTTTTCATACATACATACATACATACATATATTGGCCAAAAGCATGTAAAAGAGTTATGTTTTTTTTATAAGACTAATAATTTAATATAATTAGAATTTTAACTGATATTTCAAATACATTCCCAATTTTAAATTGTCCCGATTAGTATCTCATATTTTACATTTATTGTCAAATATAACCAAGTGTGTGTTTTATTTGACATGGCATGCTTAAGTGTCATTCTCTCCTATTTAGCAAGGCACGTCAGATTGATTTGAAACCAAATATATCCTGAAATTTCATATTATTTTCAAATTTATCACATAACTTCTCATTTAGTTTCAAATCGAAACAATTTTATCTGACTTGTCTAGGGGAGAGAATAAAAATGTAAGGATGACATATTAGATGAAACGCATGTCTGACTATATCTGACATTAAACGTTAAGTATGAGGTATTAATTAGGACAATTTAAAATTAGAGTTATATTTGAAAAATTGATCAAAGTTTGAATTATATTAAGCTATTAGAATTTTTTATAAGGCCTAATGGCAAAATAAATCCAAATCTTTATTATGACCAATTAAATCCAAACCTTTTGATTGAAAAGCAATTTTAACCAAAATTTGAAGTTTTTGGTATGATTTTAAATTGCATTTAAAGTTTATACAATTTCTAAATTGTCATGGATCTAAATAGACATAAATAAACTTCTATCACATTTATTAAAAATTAAAAATTTGGTTAAAATTGCATTTCAATTAAAAGGTTTGGATTTAATTGGTTATCAGTGCAGCTAACCTTTGCAATTTGGTTAAAATTGTAATGAACCTTTAAAATTTGGTTACAATTACACAAATTAAAAGATTTGATTAAATTTGCAATTTCATTCAAAGGTTTGGATTTATTTAACCATTAAACCTTTTTATAAAACTTATTGTTTGATAGGATAAAAATGATAAAGAATTCATAAAATTTATAAAAGCTTACAGTTTGTAATAAATTTTATAAAAACCGATATAGAATGTAATTTTTGGAATTCAAAAACCATATGAATTACCAGTATTAGATTTATATGACTTTGGAATTTGTCTCACTAGTTAACCACAGACCTGGCTAAAATTAATCAAGTTGCATTTAACAGGAAAGTCAACATTTTAATTGTAATCATTTCACTAATAAAAACCCACAAATTCACGATGCATATAGAAATCCAACAAAAATATAATTAAAAAAATAATAGTAACAATCTAATTAAGTCATCAAAGTTTTTTTTTTAATTCTAATTCCATGACAAGTTCAATGGCTGCCTCAAAGTTTCCAATTTGTTTCCACAATCTACTGATAAAAAAAAATAATTTCAATTAAAAAAACTCTCTTCTCAATCAACGGGTAAGATACTTACATTTTGAACGGTAATTATCTATATATTTATATAATATACAAGTATTTTTTTTTTCACCAGAAATGATGACTATGGAGTGTTGTGCCTGATTTTACAACAAAGGATCAGTCAAATCTCTAAAATTGTAACATGGAATTAAATAAGGATAATTTCACATTTTTTTTTGTCATCTGGATTCACAACTTGTGATTTGGCCCAATAGCCTTTTATGGCCTGAATTTTATGCCATTTTTCAAATATAGCCCCAACTTTAAAAAGTTTCCGTTAGTACTTGATACTTTTCGAATTGATTCAAATATAGCCAACTCGATTTTGGAGTGTGTTTTAGCTGAAGTGGCTTGCTGACGAGAGTCTCATTGCTGACGCGGCATGTGTTTTGGCTGACGTGGCTTGCTGACGCCGCTGCCACGTCAACCAAAACACATGCCACGTCAGCCACACATGCCACAACAGCAAGCCACGTCAGCCAAAACACACGCCAAAATCGAGTTGGCTATATTTGAATCAATTCGAAAAGTACCAGGTACTAATTGAAACTTTTTGAAGTTGGGGCTATATTTGAAAAATGGCCTAAAATTCAGGCCATAAAAGGCTATTAGGCCTTGTGATTTTGGTATCAAATAAGGATAAAATTTCAAAAATAAAAATTACGCATCCAATAATATATGCAATATTAATAAAACTTTACTAATAACTATTCCAATAAATTACTTACCAAAAAATTCCTCCAATAAATTTAACATAATTTTTAAGACAAATATACAAAAAAAAAAATGGTATCATTTTGATATATTTTATAGTTTATATGATTTTTTCAATTTTATGCACCAAAAAATAAGAAAAAAATTGTTGGTAGATATTTTTTAAAAATTTAAATTTAAAATAGATTTGTTATATATATATATATATATATATATATA
>CANYLF013110164.1:0-12045 GCA_948193215.1 Bocquillonia castaneifolia
GAAATACTGTTTTGAAACTGTGTTTTCTGTTTAAAAATTTCGGATTTGTGATTTTTGGCCTACAACGATCGTTGCACTATTCACAACGATCGTTGCTAATTTGCAACGAGCTCATTGCTAGTTTTCCATGAGCTCGTGTACCTTACTGGAAGTTTGGCTGATTTTCGTGTATTATACAACGATCACTGTTCATCCACAACGATCGTTGCACTATTCACAACGATCGTTGCAACCCTAATTTCAGAGAAAAAAATTATTTTCAAGAAAAATTTCAATTGGATTTTAATTTATGATTATTTACTATCATTATACATAGTAATGTGTATTATATGGTGATCGATTCGGGTCGTGACATGGATGCTCTAAAACAACAATTTCAATGCAGATCTGACACACACAAAAAATGCAAGCTTTACAAGTGAAACATTGAAAGATTACAACTTTATATTTAAAATATGCAAAAGATGCAAATTTTATGAATAAAACAATAAAAGATTCAACCTTTAAACATAAAATGCATAAAAGATGTAAACTCTAATCAAAAGATTTTAAAATAACATAAATAATCAAGCTTTAAACATTAAAACATGCGAAGAAACAACTTTCCATAAAAAGATGCAACCTTTATACATGAAAACTCAAAAAAATGTGATCTTTATGCAAAAGAAACAATCTTTATACAAAAGAAATGATTTTTACGTAATAAAACATAAAAGAAAGGTTTTTTTATGCATGGAAAATGTTCAAACAATATCAAACACATCAGATCTAAAATCAAGACACAAGAACATGCAAAAAAAATGCAATTTTTAACCTTTACAATGCATTTTCAAGGGACAAAATGATGTTTTAACTAAAGAAACATGCAAAAACATTAATAAAGCATATAAACAGAAAATTATAGCAACATACCATCACATTTAACATGTTTATAACATGTAAAACATGGAAAAATACATGGAAACAATGAAAAACAAAGGAAAAGTAACTTACCTTTCAAGAAATTGGCTTGGAAGCTCTTGATAACCCTCAGATCTTGTTTGAGTGACTTTTGTGTTGCTTTTTATTGATTAAAAACTGCTGAAGACTTGCTTCAATAGATTGGAAACTCAAAATCACCTTTGAATGCAAGAATAAAAGAGTTTTTATGCTTGTTAAAGTGAAAAAGTGAATGTAGTATGGTGTTTCTTAGCTATGAGTGAGTTTAGAGTGTTGATATCAGAAATCAAACCCTAAATTTGTATGCTCTGGCTGCCTCCCCCTAAAACCTAGTTTTAGATGTCTATTTATACTCGATTTAGCTTAAAACTTAAGCTAGGGTTACCACAATCAATTTCATATTGAAACTCAATGACTTGAGCCTAAAGCAAAGGATATTTTGGACAAAAATAGCCATCCAGAGCTTTGGGACGCATGTACAACTCATACGGGCCATTCCGAGCCGAAATAGGTTGAAAACGGGCTTTTTGCAGTTGAGATCGCCTGATTGGCATTGGGGTCCAATGCTAGTCTTCCATGTGGCATTGAGCCCAACGCCAGACACATTAGTGGCGTTGGGCCCAACTCCACTTGGAAGAGTGGCGTTGGGCCCTTTCAGGACTCCAAACGTCTGATTTTACAAACACTTAAAACTGAGAAAATGTGCAGAATGACCTCAACTACCAACCATCAAAATTTTAAGTCATTTTGACACTTATAGAAAAATTTATGATGAAAATCATATGAAAAATGTATTGTTTATGCTCATAACCGGATTTTGGAGAAAAACGTGTTATGCAAGCTTAGAAAACACTTAAGGTGAAGTAATGCAATCTCTAACAAGCAAATGTCAACTCAATTCATGCTATTTAGAACATGAACAATCATCACTGAGCCGTCGAGCCGCTTTCGTATTCCTGCATCAAAATTAGGTGTTAACAGTTTGCCCCCGCTTTGTCGGAGGTTTTTAGTATTATCCAATAATATGGAAAATGATGACAAAGCCAAAACACATAATTTTGAAAAGAATTACGTACCTCGACTCTGGTGTACGAATCTTAACCTTGGACCTCGGCTGCCTTGGTTTAACTCCACGGGGATTTACCTGACTAGACTCTCAGGGTTTTAGGAATTTGATCTCGGACCTCAGCTGCCTTGACCAACTCCATGGGGAAAATATGAAATTTAGGAATACTATCCATATGAAGAATTAGAACACTATCCAAATGCAGAAATACTATCCTGGCTCAAGGGTTGGAATGCTATCAAGGTGCAGGAATACTATCCTGGTTTAGGAGTTGGAATACTATCCTGGCTTAGGAATTGGAATACTATCCAGATGCAGGAATCCTATCCTTGATGGGGAATTGGAATACTATCCAGATGCAGGAATATTACCCTGGCTTGGGAATTGGAATACTATCCATATGCAGGAATCTTATCCTGGATGCTCCACTAGGGAATATCTATTTGTTGAGACTTGTCTTTTATGGATTGCCCATGGGGATATTTCTTCTTTCGCCAGAATATCTTCATTGGGAAAATAAAGTTATTCTACTTTGGGGAAAGAATTTCTTAATAATCAGATATTAGGACAACTCCACTGGGGAAATACAAGCTCTTTTGATAATTGTGCCTGAGATAATGCTACTGAGGAAATCTTTAATTCTGACAAATATTTATGTAATTACTCCTACTGGGAAAATTCATCTTTCAGACATAAAATTACCACTTATATGCCTACATTCACTCCAAGTATCTTACAGATTTGAAATAAGAAAAGAGATCTCTGAAAAAGAGATTTTCTGCAATGTCTGTCATTTCTTTTGTAATTCTCTATCATTTTCTATCATTTTGACTATAATTGATTGTCATTCTTATTAATCCTCTGAAATTTGCCCCCAATTAGACTCGAATCGGCTTCCGTTGGCCTTAATTTTGATTTTAGACCTATTTGCAACCAAACTTCTATCCTTCTTTGAAAATTTTCTTCAGGGACCAAAATGGCAATTTGCCAAATTGGCTATAAGAGTGGCTGACAGCTCTTATTTTTGAAAAAAGAATTCAAAATTTCACCCAAACTTCATTTTCCTCTCATCTCTTCATTTTTTAACCAAATCTCTTCAAACAAAAAGCAAAATGGCTGATAATCCGAACTTAAAACCCATATGGAACTCGATTAGCCTCTTCTGGGTTAGAGAAGAAGTATTAAAAGCTAATTCTAGTGGAATTCAGAGAGGAGGAAGGATTTCTCCACTGTCAAATGCTAAATTCAACCTCTATGGCTCAATTGGAGACCGGGTAAGTGTCTATACACCTCAATTTGATTGAATTTTGACTGGGCATTGTGAAATTTGTTGAAAATATGCAAAATAAAACCAAATTGGTGGCCAATAGGACTAGCCTGGGTCCAACGCCACTGCCACGAGTGGCGTTACCCTCAACGCCAGTCGTATGATCGGCGTTGATGGTAACGCCACTGCTAGGACTGGCATTGAGCCCAGTCTCAGTCCCGACAATGATTTTGGACTTCGAACAGTCTTCCGATGCATGTTTTGATGACTTAACGTGTAAAAATTAACCGATATATGCAAGTTATGAATGATTTAGACATGATTTACACATTTTATGAACAAATTAAGATAATATGTGACAAAAGTGATGTTAAATGAATAATTGATGTACAAATGATGTTAAAACGATGTTAAATAATGTATGAATAATAAATGAAACAATTTAACGATGAATATGAATGAATGATTATGGATATAAGTGAATGATTATTCACGAGTAAATGTCAAATACATATTCATTCATATTCACGAGTAAATGTCAAATACAATTATGCACAGATGAATGTCAAATATAATTATGCACGGATGAATGTCAAATATAATTATGCACGAGTGAATATCAAATATAATTATGTATGAATGAATGTTATGTTGGCTTCCATGTTCTGTTGGCTTCCAAGATTAGAAATAAAGAATGCATTCAAGAAATTAGATGACTGAGTTAGGAAATATACCTATTATTTATCTTGCAGGGGGATGAGACTACTTTACCTACAATGGAAATTTCTCTAAAGTCCGAGTAGTTTGGAGAGGATTACCTTTGGGCTTGCAGGCCTTAGTGGTTCAGGCTAGATTCGGCCCTCTTCTTTCCATATTTCTTGAGAATGTGTATGAGCATGTGAGCTCTCGATGTGATCGCCGTTCCATGCAGGCATTGATGGAGTGATGGTTTGACACTATCCACACATTTCAGCTGCCATGTAGGGAGTATACTCTATCTCCAGCTTCTTTTTCTGCCATTACTGGATTAGCTTGTGCTGGTGAGCAGATCTTCTAGGATGGAGGGATATACTCTATCCATCGTGATGTTCAGAACGAGTATATCTTTCGGATGTTAGGCATGGTTCCTGGGCGGAAGAGCTCAAAGAAGCTCTATGTTAATGCGTTAGCTAGACACCTTTTGAGTTATAGGCCAGAGTTCGACTAAAGTTTTGATCAGATGGCCCGTGTCTTCATTCTGTACCTGCTTGGTAGCACTATCTTCTGTGACACGAACTCCACCATAGGCTTGCACTTCATCCCTATTCTGAGAGATTTTAATCAGATGAGCGGGTATGAGTGGGGTTCTTCCGCTTTGGCATATCTGTACCTTTGCATGGATAGGGTTTCTCGTGGTGGTGAGAAGTTTTACGGCTTCTGGCATGCCACTCATGTGAGTTACTTTGACTATTGCTTCCCTTGATTGCTTTACTTGCTTTATACTCTTCTGACTCTTCCTTTGCAGGTCTAGGCTATTGAGTTGGGCTTGATTTGCCAGTTCTTCCCACTAGAGGGTCGATATACTTTCCCTGTCCTCAGACATTGGGGTTTACAATGACTGTGCATTCATGCTGCTAACGTCAATGGTCATCACGTGTATCTTAACTCGTTGATTGCTTCTAGGGTAAAACACATGAAAGCAAATTTCTTAGTTCAAAGCAATTGACATGAGTTCAAAATACTTACCTTGATTCTTTCTATTTCAGCTTGACAGGGGATGGATGGGCCCGATGGAAGGATTGCCACCATATGTCCTTGTGTCCTTGCCTAAGGATGACTTGAGGATTCTTCTGGAGGGTCCAGGACTTAGGCTGTGGTTCTTGGGAGAGAGGACTCGATGCCAGTACATGACCAGCTTTCAGAGAAGGCCTCGTGATCCTCTTATTGATATGTTCTAGGGACACAAGCTGACGAACCACACTCTGGCTGCAGCTCTTGATGGCTTTGAGTGTACATCCTTTCTTTCTCGCTCTAAGGATTACACTTCTTTCTTGTGTTCAAGATGCCTCTCGACTTTACCTTTGCATGCTAGGATGCTTGCTAAGGTAAGATGTGATCTTTTCTTTATTTTTCTGATAACTGTATGTCTTGGTTACATGACTCACAATCGCTCTCTTTTTCAGATATCCATGGGTGTTGTGACCTTCTCCAGCTCTAATGAAGACGAGGATGATGGAGATTCTGGAGACTCAGATGATGCTGATAATTATGCCCCCAGTCCTGGGCCAGTTATTACCCCCGGGCCGAGTAGGAGGACCCGTGCTTCCACTAGAGGAGCTATGCCGAGTGTAGAAGCTGATATACCTCGTTCATCCCACTATCCATCCAGCAGTCAAAGGATGTAGTGCCGGGCCATATCACAGTGTATCCTAGGCTTTCAGTTCATCATAGGACCGTCGCTGGTCTAGTTGAGCATACCTTCCGTCCTGCAGCTGATCCTTCCATTTCTTATACAGAAGGATGTACTCATGTAAGTCATCTCAACATTGTTTGTTCATTTCGCACCTGTATTTAGATTCTAACTCTTTTATTCATCCAGGTTCCTATCAATGAGGTCTCATGACTATCATCATACTTTCAGGCCAGCAAGGCCCATCTAGTAGAGACTTGTGATAGATGGAGGCAGGCCCACAGCTTTTCTTGCATGATGGTTGCAAAGTTGAAGGCCCAGCTTGCAGCATTAGATATTCCAACTGAAGGAGCTGGTGGGGCCCAGATTGGTGAGCAACATGCTGGCAGTGAGACTAAGAGTCAACCAGTCGGTGGTGAGGAGGAGAACTCTAAGGAGTCCGAGGAGGATGAGTAGATGTCCTTGTTTCTGTATTGGAACTTGTTCTACTTCTCGAACATTGATATGTACCTGTATTTCAAACATTTGATATAAATATATGGATGTATGCATGGTTGTTGAACATTATGGATGCATGTATGTATGCTTCTTATACTACTATTAGTGAATGCATGCAAACTTTCTAGCTAATGCATTTGTTATGCATATGATTTTATGGATTTATGTATGCATGTATGTCTTTTTATGATTTCTAATCATGTATGTATGAAGTGTTGCGCATGGAATCCTCCTAGAACTTCAAAAAACTACGTTGATCGTCGAATCACCGAAAGGAGTCAAACCAGGGCCCAACGCTACTCAAGGGAGTGGTGTTTGCCACCAACACCATTGAGGGATAGGCGTTTGGTGGTAACGCCTCTCCTTCATCCTCAGGCTTTTCTTCACGATTTTTCACTCCGTTTTGACTCCTTTTTGAACCAGGACTTCCCCAGACTTCGTGGTTTATAAATAAAACCTTCTAAGGCAGCTTTAAATCATTATAAAACATCAAGCAAACTCTTTAGAAGTCCAAAGATGTTCTGGAAGTCTGCAAACACTCTTAGAAAATATCTAGGAAGCATGGAAATGGAAACTTAGAATTCCTTAGACCAATACCACCTAGCGGAGTTCAGAGCTTTCGTAAATGTGCCATTCAACATCAAACTCCTTCATACAGCTTCAGAATGCTAGAGTATCAAACATCATGTCTTCTATTTCAATGGAGTTGAGCTATGCCCCCTGTTTGAAGAATTCAAAGGCATTCTTAACAAGTTACACTGCTCTAACACTCCCCTAGCATTGCCCTTTGCTTATAATCAAACTCCAGAATCTATAGCTGGTCTCTTTGGACGAACCCTAGGTTAGATACTTCCATGTATTGAAGATCAATCTCTCCTGACTCAACCCTTGTTGGCACTGGGGAGTTCTAAGCCAAAGAATAATAGGTCTTGGCAAAGGATCACTAGCTTCTGTCTTTTTACACAATTCCTACTAGTTTCTACCGAAGGTAGAGGTAATTTTCAGATTGCTCATGTTCTGGAATAGGTTAAAAGTGGCCATAACCCTTTCCCTATCATCTTGGCTGAAACCATTGTTAGTTTAGACTCCATCAAGCATACTCAGCACCTTCGAGGTAGCCCATTACTCCTTCAGGTATTCATCCTTTATCTTTCTTCTATGTTCCCTTCCATTGATCTTGACTAATTCATTCTGACACCTCTTTAGTCAGATTTGGTTAAAGGAAAAGCTAGGCATATTGATGCCCCCAGCGGACCCTACAACTTACAGGCCTCAATAGTTTCAAGCTAGAGAACATGTGTTATCTAAGGCTGAATGTGCTGCATTAGAGATTTCTGGCGGTTGGACCAACTTTCTCTTATCCAGAAATGAAGAGTTGATCTACTGGTATTATTCATGGTGGAAATTGAGCTTCGCCACCACCTTTGTGATAGACAACTGTGTGCAGATTGCTAGCTTTGGCACTGTCACCTTTTATACCCCATCCAGAGTATGTAAGCAGTATGGCAAGGTTCAAAGAATATTGCATCCTGTTCCATCTTTTACTCCTTATGCTGTTACTCCATTCTTCTTGAGAGAAATCCGTTCTCGCTGGGCTAGTAGATCTTTCGCAAGGAACCTGAGCTTTACCCAAAGACGCACTACTGACGATGAATACAAGGCTTGGGTTGATCTAGTAAGTGCTACTGTTGACCTGTTCATATCATTATAAGTACATATCTCATGGCATGGCTTTATTTGCAAGCTGAGTTATCTGATGACGAAGGCAAAGGTGGTGAACTGTATGTTACAAGCAATAGAAATAATGCAAAAAGAGCAAGAGAGGGTGCAAGGAAGGAAATGAATGTAAGCTTTGATAACATCAAGTGGCTAAAGAAACACAAGAAGAATTAGGTCTCATAACCATTTCATTTATTCATGCAATGTTTTAGCTTTTTAGTTATGCAGGCACAAAATCAACAACTATAAGAAAGTTTGACACTCTTCTTTTTCAAAAAGTTCATTTTTATTAATATTAGCATAATAAGCGTACTTTAGCTTTTACATTTGATATTACTGCTTCCTTACTTTCTTCTCTCATTGCCTTAATTTTTGCCTAGACTGCCTCTTTATGAGGTTTTCACCCTAGCAGGCCCTTTTGCCCGTTTTTTGCCTAGAGTTCCTTTTTGCAAGGTTTTCACTCTAGCGGGGTCCCTTATATTGCATGAGCCGCCCAAATGGGTTTTCAACTCATCGGGTTTTATCACTTTCACACATTTTTCTAAAGGTAGTATTTCTTAAGATGATCCATGTTTATGGGTTGCTCGAACTCGTTCTCCTCTAGATCTAAAATCTTCACAGCTCCCATAGACATGATCTTCTTGACCAGATACAAACCTTCCTAATTGGGCTTGAACTTTCCTTGAGGATTAAATATAATGGGCCTGGCCTACTTCAACACCCAATCTCCTTCCTTGATTGGCCTGACTCTGACTCTCTTGTTGAAGGCCCTTGCTATTCTCTACTGATACACTTGCGTATGATGGAGAGCTTTCTTCCTCCTTTCCTCTAAAGACAACAGCTGCTTGTACCTTGCTTTAGCCCATTATGCCTTAGGAATTTGAGCTTCTAGTACCACTCTTAGTGACTGCGTTTGAGATTCAATTGTCATTACTGCTTCACCTCCAAACACCAATGAATACGGTGTTTCCCCTATCGCACTTCGTACGGTTGTGTTGTAACCCATGATTGCAAAAGGTAGTTTATCTGCCCAATCCTTATAGGTCTTTACCATTTTGGCTAGGATCTTCTTGATAGTCTTGTTAGCTGCTTCAACTGCTCCATTAGCTTGTGGCCTGTAGGGTGAGGACTTGTGATGCTCAATCCTTTCCTTTTCTAATAGGTTTGTAGTGTCTCCTTGGAATTGCACACCATTGTCCAAAACAATGTGATGTGGTTTTCAAAATCGGTTGATGAGCTTCTTATTGATAAACTCAGCCATACCCTTTGCTGTGACAGTCGGTAATGAGATAGCTTCCACATATCTCAAAAAGTATTCAATGGCTACCATAATGTACTTATGACCATTAGAAGTTATCGGCCTTATCTTTCCGATGATGTCTATTCCCCAAGCTGAAAATGGCCATGGAGATGTTAAGTTATGGAGCTTGATTGGTGGCAAATGTATGTTATTCCTGTGTAACTAACACTCGTGGCACTTTCTGACTAGGTTGATACAATCTTTATCCATTTTATCCCAGTAGAATCCTTGCCGGACTATCTTTTTTGCTAAAATATGTTCGCTCATGTGCGGTCCGCATACTCCTACCTGAATCTCTTTCATGACTTCTTCTACTTCATATTGGTCCAGACATCGAAGTAGTATTCCATTCAATGCCCTCTTGTAGAGTATTCCCTCATGGTAAGTGTAGCTTCTTGAACTAACCCTTAAGGCATGTTTCTGTTTCCCACTAGCTCCTTCCGGATATTCCCTATTCTCTAGGAGCTTCAGGGTCTCATAGAACCGCGGCTTCTCCTTTGGTCCATTCATAATCATTACCCGTTCTCCTTGGTAGCAGGGAATTCTAGCTCTACACATCACTAGAGGCTTTATAGCTACATCTCTAGGGTTGTCCCACATGGATGCCAAAGTTACTAAAGCGTCTACCATTTGATTCTCCTCCCTTGGTAGGTGTGCAAAGGTACAATTAGAAATACTCAGGGTAAGCATCTGAATGTACTCTGCATAAGGCTTCAGTTTCTCATCTTTTACCTCCCAGTTTTTTGAAGCTTGGTTAATGATCAACATTGAATCTCCATACACTGTGATGTTCCTGACACCTGCTGCAATAGCTGGTTCTATCCTGAAAACACATGCTTCATATTCAGCCATGTTATTAGTGACTTTGAAATCTAACCTCTTAGCCAAAGGAATATTTTCACCTTCAGGTGTGATTAAGATTGCCCCCACTCCAGCTCCTTTGTGGTTCACTGCTCCGTCAAAGTATATCTTCCATCCGTCCACCTCTATCAGATTAAGTGACTCATTTGGAAACTCATACTCCCATGTTTCTTATCCTTCTAATGGATTAAGAGCTAGAAACTCTATTACCGCTCTCCCCTTGATAATCTTCTTGGTCAAGTACTATATGTCAACCTCAGTCAGCAATACCAACCACTTAGCAAGCTTCCCTATTAGCACTGGCGCTTCATACAAGTACCGTAGTGGATCAACTTTTGCCACAGCTTGAACTTGATAGGACTGATAATAGTGCCTTAGCTTTCGTGTTGTCCATATTATTGCCAAGCAAGTCTTCTGAACAATGTCATATTTTGCTTTATAAGGTAACAGCTTCCTACTGAGGTAATAGATAGCATGCTCTATTCCATCTTCATTTTCTTTAGCAACCATTGCTCCTATAGCATCATCTTCCAAGGCCAAGTATAGTATTAATGGTCTCCCTGCCCTAGGAGGCTGAAGAACAGGTGGATTCATTAAGTAGTACTTGATCGTGTCAAATGCTTTCTGACATTAATCATCCTATTCACTCTTCTGATCTTTTCTGAGTAGCTTGAAAATGGGTTCACAGATCGTAGTTAATCGAAGATGAACCTGTTGATGTACTGAATCTTCCCCAGGAATCCTCTAACTTCCTTCTCAGTCTTCAGAACTGGCATATCTTGAATGGCTTTTACCTTGTCTGGATCTACCTCAATCCCTTTCTGGCTTACAATATGTCCCAAGAGCTTTTCGGAGGTTACTCCGAAGATACATTTCTTTGGGTTAAGCCTAAGGTTGTACTTCTCAACTCGTGCCAAGAATCGGTTTAAGGCTTCAAAATGATCTTCCTTAGTTACTGACTTAACCATCATGTCATCCACATAAACTTCGATCTCTTTATGCATCATGTCATACAATAAAGTTGTGGCCATCCTTTGCTATGTTGCCCCCGCATTCTTGAGTCTAAAAGGCATGACCTTGTAGCTATAAACACCCCACTCTGTGATGAAAGCTGTCTTAATCTTGTTTATGAGTGCCATCATTATCTGGTTGTAGCCAGCGAAGCCATCCATAAAGGAATACATGGCGCTTGTAGCTGCACTATCAATCAGAACATTAATGTGAGGTAAGGGGAAATCATCCTTTGGCGATGCTTTATTCAAATCCCTGTAGTCTACACACATCCTGACCCTTCCATCCTTCTTGGAGATGGGAACTATATTGGCCAACCATTCTGGGTAAGTGACAATTTCCATGAATCTACCCTTGATCTGTTTTCAACTTCCTCTTTAATCAGCTTGGCCCATTCTGGTCTGAGTTTTTGAAGCTTCTGTTTGACTGGCTTTTTGGTGGGATCTGTAGGAATACAATGTTCAGAGATCATCCTGTCAATACCTAGAATGTCATCATAGGTCCATGCAAATACACCTTTTCTTTTATTTAATATTTCTCAAATTTTTCTCTCTCATTAGCAGTAATATCAAATGCACGAGTTAGTTCCTTAGGTTGTTCTTTTCTGCCAATATTAATAGAATGTGTTTACACAGAATTAATGTCAAAAATGCTTATGGTATGATCTATCAAATGCACAGTGCCATCAAGTAAAACATCACATAAGTAAGCGAAATTGGTGTTCATATCATTGACCTTAGAAAGAAAAACAGAATCGTCCTCAAACAAATCGGACATTATTACATCAGTTTCAGGAGTTTCATAAAATAAATCAATTAAAGAGCTCTCTATGAACTCATCTAACTCAGAAATTACAGTGTCACGGCCTAGTTTCTAGATTAGGGGATAAACACTAATCATATCATGACAATTGCACCATAATTGTATGTAATGCATTGCATAATATTGATTGGTAGAGTAATTTTTGGGAACATCTAGGTTTATGGAAGTTTGGG
>CANYLF013110322.1:0-10273 GCA_948193215.1 Bocquillonia castaneifolia
AAAAAATAATAGTTTAAGGGCTTAATAAAACATAAATAATTATAAAAGGATTAATAAAATAAAATTGAAGTATAAGGCTCAATAGAACAAAATATAAAAATTGAAGGGCTTAATAATTGATTTTACCTAAAATAAAAAATAAAGAAGAGCATACCTAAAAAAACAACTTTTATCCTCTAAAAACAATAACTTTTAAAAAAAGAAAAATTCTAGAATTACTTTGTTTTTAGGCTACTTTTTTTCTATACCATTGGATAAAAGTGTTAACTTTCAATCCAATGGTGATAAAGTCACAAAGTAAGATTTACTTTGTAAAAAATAAAGTACTCCTGGAAGGCAAGTAGGTAAGTTTTTTATTGTAATTACGTGGCTGAATAATATTTGTCCCGTTATAGATATTGTGTTTCATAATGGAGAGTTTTATTTGAATACGATGTGTGTGTAAATTGCAAAAACCATTCACATTCTATATTTTTCCTTAACAAGTAAAGTGGGCTCTAATAAGGAACCTAACCTTCATAATAAGCCCAAGCCAACAACTTATTATTCGCTGAGAACTCGGAAGAAGTGAACACCATTTCTTCAGTGGGCGTGAGGGGCGTTGCAAGTAAAGCAGCAAGAATCTTTACTTTTATCTTTCTGAATTTCTATTAACAATGTCAATGGACTCACACATAGAGAAAGTGCTATGGACAAAATTTCAGATATCAAAAAGAGTAACAGAACTTGCCTCTCAAATCTCTCAAGATTTTGCTTCTCTTTCTCCTCCTCCTGTCTTTATTGGTGTAGCTACTGGCGCTTTCTTGTTCTTGGCTGACTTAGTCAGGCAAATTCAGCTCCCTTTATCCGTTGATTTCGTTCGTGCTGAATCCTACGGCTATGGCACTGAGTCCACTGGTTCACCCACCATTTCTTTGGACTTAAAACTCGATGTTAATGATAAACACGTCATTCTGGTACTACCCATTTACTTGAACCTTTCTTTTTTTTATTGAATTTTGATTTGGGTTGTCATGGAAATTGAAATGAATGTTAATTTATGAATTGGGTTCTTAAAAGATTGAAACTTTGGTGAGTTTTATGTCCTGCCCAAAGGAAAGTTTCCATCTTTTTAGTTTATTCTTTTTGTGTTTGATTGTTATTGGTTTTATGAACTTTTTTTTTATAGGTTGAGGACATTGTGGATACAGGAAGTACTTTATCTACTCTAATTGCACACTTGAAATCGAAGGGAGCTACCTCTGTATCTGTTTGTACTTTCCTTGATAAGCCAGTTAGAAGGAAAGTTCATTTTGAACTTGTAGGTGATGGGAAGTACTATAGAGGATTTGAGGTATATTTTCTCTCTTATTTCTTCACAACGCTTACCTTTATGCATGCGTTGACCAAAATTTGGAAACTTACTAGTTCTTAAGTCTGTGAGTTATGTTTATTTGTTGTTGAGAAAATTACTAGAAGAAAAAATGTTTGTATTTAATAAGACTGACTAGCTAGCTTCTATTTCCTTGTCATGTAACTGGAACTTCTTAGCCTTGGTGTCTCTATCGCCATTAGGCCCAATGCTCATTGCTAATTCTCAGTATAATTTCATTCTAATTTTCCCTCATTGATAAGTAGAATTTGTTGGTTCTTAATTATGAAAATTCCCTCTTAAAATGTCTGTACTGTGGTGTCTGCTTCTTTGCACTCTTTGAAGTACATTTGCAGAAGTATTTTAGACTTGATTTTGGTGGACTGCCCTTCATATTAGCAAATGCTTTTTAGATTTCTTAAGGCTGTGGCAATCATTTTGTCCAGACCATATTTTTCAGTTACAATCTGCAAACTCAAGACTCTGTCCTCAAAATCCATTATTAATTTGTGGAAACCACAATTTGTTTGATGGTGTGCCCTGCTTCTATAGAAGTGGACGATTTATTTTTTGATGGTTTTTGCATTGTTATACCTTGACCTGATATAGAGATAAAATTCAGACTTGTAGACCGATTTCCACGCCTTGACTTGATATAGAGATAAAATTCAGACTTGTAGACCGATTTCCACGCATTGACAACTTATTTCTTAGAAACAGATGAACAGTTTCCCCTACTCCAAAGTTACTTCATTATTGTATAAGAACATGCCTGTGAGATTTTTTGTTCAGGTTGTTTATTTGATGCTACTCTCGGTGTGCTGCATCATAATCAATATGTATCTGTCTGCTATTTGCAATGAATAAGAATTACATTTTTATTTTTGATAATATGTTCCCTTTATTTTCTTTTTGCAGTGCCCAGATTACTTTGTTGTTGGTTACGGAATGGACTTCGCTGAACTGTATAGGAATTTGCCTTATGTTGGTGTCTTGAAGCCTGAATATTACAAGTGATTTGAATTAAAAAGAAATTAGAACTGTTGAGGTCCATACTCTTATTCTAGCATTCATAATACTTTTCAGAAATCAGGAACTGTTGGAAGTAAAGAGTTATTTTATACTGCATTCAACAGGCCTGATAGTGATGTAAAATGTACCTATTCTCGGTCCTACTTTTAGGTCCTCATTGAAAATTTTTAACTACTGCAATACTGTTGTTTTGAATTAAGCTGTTAAGAGTTTATGGTTATCAAAATTAGCTAAGATGGAATTATTCTTTATTGCTTAACAGCCATCTTTAGCAGCTTTTTGGTCGCAACAGATTAATGCTAAATTGCTAATGCAATAGTTTATTAACTCTAATTGATGGAACTGTGTCTAGCCTGCAAAACTAGCATTGAGTTCTCATCTTTTGTTTGGTTTATTGATTTTCTCATTTTTTTGTTTATTGCTGTTTCTTCTAGTCAGAACCACATAGGACTTCAAGTTAGGGAATCAAAAGTATTATTAATATAAAGGTCCATGTGGTAGATGTTGGTACAACTTTGATGGTTTAATTATGGAACCTTGACATATTAAAGCTACTTTCTTTGCATATCAACAATAAAGGTTGACATCAATTTCTGTCTCTGAGATCTAATCTTTAGTGAAATAATCTATTTTATAAAATATTGCAGATATATCGAGGAGTTGTGTCTACAAAGGGAAAGTTATACTTGAAGCATTATTGGATGTTACAACTTAATTCATAGCAAAGATTATCCGGAATTTTAGTTTTGCATATTCCTTTATTTACGTGGATTTCCAGCAATGAATCAGATTCCTTTTTTCAGATTGTCGCATTTAGCAGAAAAGTTGGACAACGACAATGACTCAACTGAAAACGAACCCAAATCACCATGAAATGGAATATTTTAACTTTTGATCAAGAGAGAGCCTATTTAATAATATTTCTAACTCTATTAAAATAAATTTATATTAATATATAAAATTAAATGAATATTTAATATTAATATAGCATTCTAATTAAAATTTAATATGCTAATTACTAATATTACAACCAAAGAAACGCATTGCTTTTGCACCAAGTGATGAAAGCATTTCTTGTCATTTCCGCAATACAAATAAATATGCATGAACGTGACTTAATATCATCATAAATAAGCATTCCTTTGATAGATATACTCAACTTCTCCCCTTTTCATCCATTAATTTCTAATCTTTCCAACACCTCACCTTTTTTTTTTCTCTCTCTCTGCATTGATCACATTAATCTTTGAATATGGCTGTGGCTGATTTGCTTGTTTCTAAAGCATTAGATCTTCTGACTTCTGTCATTGCTAGTGAGATAGAGCAAAAGGTGAAGCTTGTTGTTGGTGTTGAGAAAGAGGTCAAAATGCTTACCAACAATCTCCAGTCCATCCAAGCTGTGCTCATTGATGCAGAAAAAAGGCAGCTGAAGGAGGAAACTGTCAAGCTTTGGCTACACAGGCTAAGAAACATATCATACGACATTGATGATGTGTTGGACGAGTGGAGTACTGAAATTCTGAAGTCAAAAATTGAGGGAGATGAAAATCAATGTGCTCCAAAACCTAAAAGGAATAAGGTATGGTCATTTGTCTTATCCCTTTGCTTTTGTTTTTGTGAAGTTGGTTTTCGCCATGATATTGCTGTGAAGATAGAAGAGCTAAATGAAAATCTAGATGTGATTGCCAAAGAGAAAGATAGGTACAACTTCCACTCAATAAAAGCTGATGAAAAAGTTGAAAAAATTATGACCACCTCTGTAGTCAATTTAACAGAGGTTAAACGTAGAGAGGAGGACGAAGAAATCCGAAATTTATTGTTGATTGAGAGCGAGAAAAACCCTCATGTCATCTCTATTGTAGGGATGGGAGGGATTGGAAAAACAACTTTAGCAAAAGTTGTGTTTAATGAAGATAGTGTGAAGGAGCATTTTGATAAAACAATATGGGTCTGTGTCTCGGATCCCTTTGATGAGATTAGGATTGCTAAGGCAATTCTTGAATCTCTTAAAGGATCTGCACCAAATCTAGTTGAAATGCAGAATATTGTACTTGAAATTCAAAAATATATCAAAGAAAAAAAGTTTTTACTAGTTTTGGATGATGTATGGAACGAAGATAACAAAAGATGGGAACAAGTAGAACAATTCCTCGAGTGTGGTTCACCGGGAAGTAAAATTTTGGTGACCACACGTAAGGAGAATGTGGCGAGAATTATGGGTTGTAGAGACATAATCCGACTTGGATTGTTGTCAAAAGAGGATTGTTGGTCAATATTTAGTCAAGTTGTATTCTCAGAAAGTAGAGAAGAGCACAATAGGAGTCTAGAAGAGATTGGTAGAAAAATTGTAGATAAGTGTAAGGGTTTACCTCTTGCTGTAAAGACAATGGCAGGTCATTTGCGGTTCAAAGAGTCTATAGGAGAGTGGCAAAGTGTCTTAGATAGTGAACTATGGGAATTAGATGAAGTGGCAAGAGATGTTTTAGCCCCATTGCTGTTAAGTTATCAAGACTTATCCTCATCATTAAAACAATGCTTCTTGCATTGTGTTGTCTTCCCAAAAGATCATGAGATGAGTAAAAAAAGATTAATTGGTATGTGGATGAGTCAAGGTTATCTTAAAGCAACACAAAGTAAGGATATGGAAATAGTTGGGGAAGAGCATTTTCAAACTTTAACTATGCGCTCTTTTTTTCAAGATTTTAGAGAAGATAGTTTTGATAATAGCAACATGTACTGTAAGATGCATGATTTAGTTCATGATTTTGCCAAGTCTAGTGTAGAGAATTCTGAATTTCGTAGTATAGAGGTCAATGATCCTAAAGCTCTAAGGATAGATTTTAATAATAACATTGAAATACGTCATGTAGGGGTTATGCTTGGAATAGAGGTTCCATTTCCTAGTTCCTTCTATAAATTAAAAAAGTTACGTAGTCTCATTGTTCTGTCTGCAAATGATTCAGCAATTGGAGTTGCCATGCCTTACATATTCAATGAATTAACTTGCTTGAGATCATTAAGCTTTAGTGGTTGTGTCATTAGAGAAATCCCATCCAATATAAGTAAATTAATTCACTTGAGACAGCTTGACTTATCTTATAATTATATATTGGAGGAGTTGCCAGAAACAGTATGCAAATTGTATAATTTGCAAACGTTAAATGTGGCCGGATGTGACAGTCTGAAATGGTTACCTGAAGAGATAGGAAAACTTGTGAATTTAAGGTGTCTGTATAATGAAGAGTGTTATCGGTGTCTGTTGCCGAAAGGAGTTGGGAGGCTAAGCAGTCTCCGGAGATTAAGCTGGTTTAACATCGGAGAAGGAGAAGCATATTTATCTCTTCGAGATGTAAAAAACCTGAGTCATCTTGGTGGGTTGTTGAGGATAGAGTGGAAGAGACAACTTGTGAGAGATGTAGAAGTGGAGGAAGCAAAGGAAGCACAGTTAAAGGAGAAAAGAAACCTCAGTGATTTAGGCCTGTGTTTTAGTGATGAAGGAGAAGCAGAGTGGAGGAAACAACAAGACGAAGAGTTATTGGAAGCTTTAGAGCCGTCTCCAACAAATCTGAAATGCTTGGAGATAGTAAATTACAGTGGCATCAAAATATGCAGCTGGATGAGGTCCTTGAGTGCTCTTAAGAAGCTTGTTCTTGACAACTGGAGAAACTATGAGCAGTTGCCTCCTTTGGGAAAATTGCCTTTCCTCGAATCCCTTCAAATCATTTATTTTCAGAACGTAAAAAAAGTTGGAACTGAGTTTTATGGAATAATGGATGATCGTGATGAGATTGCATTTCCCAAATTGATGGATTTGAGCTTCTGGGGTATGATGGAATGGGAAGAGTGGGATGCATTAAATAAGAAAAACAATGAAAAAGTAATGAAAATAATGCCGTCTCTTCGCTCTCTGAAACTTGAATCCTGCCCAAAGTTGAAGGCATTGCCACATTACATTCTCCAAAATGCTTCACTCAAACTTCATATCATCAACTGTAAGAGTCTTACAGAATTCACTGACAGAGCTTCTTAAGTCCTATAGGTAATTAACATTTTTTTTCCTCTCTTTTAAGCTGTTCTATTTGCAATTATACCATTTGGGATCAATTAATTAAGGCTAAGTTCATCTCTTTTTGTTATGTAAATCAGGTCACCTATAACTGCTTCTGCCATTAACGGCCATGTGTCGGTCCAAGGTCAGCTTTGTGCATCTCTTCCAGGTATGAAGTTTTTGCTTGATGGAATTATACATGCTATTAATTTGTGATTGAGGGTTAATTTTTATTATTTCTTATGCTGTAAAATTAAGGTAAATATTTCACAGGCCTAATTATTAACTCTTGTATGGTTCATACATTCACTTTTATAGGTTGCTGAGAGGATTGTTGGAGGTCAAAAGTAGCAGAAAATAGCAAGAGACCTGCATTTGTTATTTAATTTATAGTTTCATGCCTTAATAGTTTTTGAGTTTTAGCTGAATGGCAAGCATTAACACTTTATGTGTGTGTGTGTATTAAGCATTTTATTGTAGACGAGAAACAATTTTCAGGAGAATATAGTGGCTTGATTTCTTTTTCTTAGCGACTTTTCTTTAAATTTTTTTATTTAAGAGAAAATTAGTGATTATATATGAGACTATGCAGCCTGCGATGCCATTTTATTATATTAACTTGATAATTAACAAATGCAAGCAATCAAAAAATGAAGTGAAATTATACCATTATTCACTTATTAAATCCACACGCATGCAGTTAAAGAATTAATTAATTAATCAGCTTGTAAAGAATGTGCTCCTAATTAAAGAAGGCGACTGATAACTGATTGCTATCAAAAAATGAAAAAAAAAAAATTAACAACACTACGAAGATATGAATATATTGACTATCAAGTGAAATGAACTTTTTAAAATTAAACTTGTGCTATAATGCAGTTGAGATTCTTAAGCAAACTGATTTAATGATCTCACAGATGGTATTTGTTTTAAGACTTGTTTTATATGACAATGAAGTTGGTTGAATATGATCATCAAGTACATTAAATTTTTTTATTGTCGTGGTGTCAAACACAATTATGATATTTACTATTGTTTTACCCACTTGATCGAAGAATTTTAGAGAAATTTATCATTATAAAATAATCTATATGTATTTTTTTTTATATAATTGAATTATTTATCTATTTTTAGTTGTACTAATTGATTATTACTATCTTATAAAAAAATTAATTATTACTAAGAAAATATCATATTTTATTTCATATATATATAAGCAAAATCACCGTAGTTTGTACAGTGATTCTGTTCAGCTTTCAGGCTTCATTTTGCAATTAATTACTTGTGACCCATTACAATTGTTTGTAATTCTACAAACAGACAAATGCCCTTGAGTTTTTTTTTCCTTTTTAAAGTTCCTGATTAGTTTCCTTTTTGTAATTATGCCATGTTTTATTGACATTGAATAATGCTCTATTTACGTTTATACCATTACAAATTGCCCCTGCACTCCATTATTCAGATTAATTGCAGTCTTGCCATGCATTTTCGACCCTCTATGGCTCTGTTTTTATGGTTATGCCATGTGTTCTACACCCTAAAAAAACCTTCTATTTGCGGTTGTGCCATTTTTATTCTCATTACAATTTAAGGCCTGGGCTTCTAGCCTAATGTCATTCTCTGCAAGGCTAAGCCAACTTATCTAAGCCCTATGCCTTCAAGGGCCATTTGGTTGATGGATTAGCTAAGGATAGAATTAAGATATATCTTGGGAATAGTTAAAGAATGAGATTATTTATCATATATCTTGTTTGGTAATAAAAAGCTAAACCTAAGTATTAACTAATCACTCATTATATATCCTTTGTTTGGTATGTTGATTAACATAATAGTATGATTAAATAAATCAATAAAATTACTTGAATAACCTTAGATATGGGTATTTTAGAAAATACAATGAAAGAAAGAAGGACAAATAAGTAAATTACATATAAAAGTCAATGGGATTACTAATCACATTGATGTGGGAAAACTAAAACCGGGGGGTAGGTGGGATTAGTTAACACCACATCCATGAGATTAGTAATCCCGAGGGATTACTAATCCCATCCTTGCATTGTTATACCAAACAAGGTATTAACACTTATCCTATGACTTACTTAAGCAAGCCTCCCTACCCAACGACCCGTTAGATTTTACAACCAGTGCAACAGTGGAGGGCTTCATTTGAACCTGGTTGCATGCTTCCATTGCACTTTCAACAGTACCTAGCAGCAGCATATCGGTGCAGGGATTCCTTTGAAGCTTGCTGAATGATTCCATTGTACCTCCGGCAACACCCAAGAGCAACATATTTCACCTTTGTTTCCTGCCATTTAACAGAGATTAATGTTCTGATCAATTGACTGGGAGCATCGACAAAATAGAGAAAATGCATTGTACAATCAATGAGCACTAACAAAATTGCTATATTCTTTAGTTTACTGAAAATAGGTTAAAAAATCATTAGGCATATATTAATTAAGCATCCATGAACGGGTAGTCAAAGCCCTTCAAAATAAATATTGATTTTCCTAAACTAACTTGTAGAAATAGCGGAACCAAGTCGAATCCCAAGGGAATCAATGTGATTGATTTCTCAAAGTTAAACAACAAAAATATAAAGTAAAAAGGGGGTTTTGAATTGTTGAATTAAAACTAGAATTAAACAAGAAATTAATAAAAGCTGAATATTAAAATAAACGAAAATCAATTTTACCAAACTTCCAATTTAAATGTGTAAATTCCATCCAATTGTAATTCTAATCATAGGCTTAAATATCAATTTCTCAATCTAAGAACTTAATCGGAAAAGTCGCAATAAGCATAAATTCTCCTAATACAATTGACTCAAATCAAGCATTCAAATCAAAACTTACCATTAATCAACTGGGCGCGATAGCGTTCCATATCAATTCAATGATAGCATTAAGAATAGTGAGATGACTAAACCAAAATTAATTAATTAAGATAGCTACAAAATAATTAATCTTGTTCCTTTATTTCCCTAATTGAGGCCTCCAATTACACACACATGAGACAACTCCCAGCTACTTGTATCAATCATTCATGATAATTACGGATCACAAACTCATAGATAGCAATAGAAAAATGAATATTGAATTAGGGCGTCAATTTAATCAATATCAATAATTCATAAAAATAAGAATAAGAAATAAAGATTACTTGAATTAAAGAAGAAATTATGGTTTAGCACAAGCCTTACAAAATCACAATTGGAATTAATTTAACCTTGAATTAGAAATTAAAACTTAGCCACACATGGTGGGATAAAAATCACAAGAGTTGTATAGAGGGGAAGATGAAAAACACGCACACCAAGGGGAAGAAAAGAAGACGTGCGCAGAAAAATAAATAAAAGGGAGGAGAGTGTAACACCCATAAAAAAAATAAAAATAAAAATATTTAATAAAAATATTTTAGAGGATTTATAAATATTATTTAAAAGAATTTTTATAATTTAATCCGGAGGTATTGGTAAAAAAAATATTATTATTGTAAAGATTAAAATGTAATTTATAAAATATATTAAGGTTAATATAATAATTAACCATAAACATCATTATCATCTTTATTATTTATATTATTATTATAATACATCATCATCATCTTTATCTTTATCTTTATTATTATTATTATTATTATAAAAAAGAAAGAAGTTCTTCGACAGATATAAATTTATATATATATTATATGTATAAAATTCTGTAATGACCGTAATTTTCGGTTTTTCAATTTCTAAGCCCGGGAGTGTATTTTTGTCATTTATTGCGTTTTTACTGTTATTAATTAAAAATAATAGTAAACGATGTCCGTTTAATTTAAAATTTTGCACGGGCTGC
>CANYLF013111652.1:0-15024 GCA_948193215.1 Bocquillonia castaneifolia
CCAATGATGGTCATTAATTGTAAATTTTTCAAAGATTAGATTTCATGGACGGAAATAACGTAATGACAGATAAATATTTATAATGGAATAAGGTTAAGTATTAGCAGCGGTGGAATCAGACACAATGATACCTTAACCACTGCGTCCAGAGAAAAATATTATTTATATACCATATATATAGATTTATAAGTAGTTATCCATCCAAATACAAGTATTTTGCCCCTCAAAAAAAAAAAAAAATACAAGTATTTTGTCCCAATTCCTTTCTTTCCATTTCTCCCCTCATACTCTCTGTAATGGAACTTTTAGTTTCGCCAAAGGGATTAATATTACCTTTCTTCCAAAAATACAAATGGAAAATATATCATCATAGAGATGCATGATATAAAGAACCGTCCAATATGATTAACAAATAATATTTTCTTGTCTCGTTTAACCCAAAAATAAAAACTACATTTGTGTAGTCTAATTGGCACAATTTTCTTCTAAAAAAAAGGATTAATAACTAGTCACACGTTGTTATTATTTTTTTATTTCTAAAAAAAAAGGATTAATAACTAGTCACACGTTGTTATTATTTTTTTAATTACTTAAATGTGGAGCAGGAGGGCTGAAACAAGGTTCCATTTAAAATTTCTACAATCCAGCCATTTAAAATTAACAAAAAATACCAATATGTACTTGCAATATTTAAATTGGCAAACAACTTGCATTACATATAATCCCATTGACCGTTTGTGGTAGTCCACAAAAGCATACATATACAAATAAAACAAGTTTTAAAAAAAATTAAAAGAAAACCCACGTCATTATATTAGACTATTGAGTCCCTGAATTGAAAAATTTGTCAATCTAATATTTCACTAAAGCAATTCTCACTTTACAAGTGGCCTTAGTCACATTAATACAAGCTACAATATCTCCACCAAATCCATTGCTAGAACTTCTCCAAGGAGTCAAAAATCAATATGTTAAAGTGGAAGTCTTGCTGTGAAAATTGGTTCATAAACTACAATAATTATTTATTTCCTTTCTTTACTCTTCCTCTTGTCCCTTCCAATTGTAACATAACATACTCAAATATAGCTACAGGTTTTACATATGCACTAGTATATACATTTTTTTTTTTTGCTTATTGACGGTTTGTAATTAAGTCATTAGTGGTTGATACTTGATATTCATTCTTAAAATGGTTTTTGATAAAATACAAACTCAGGAGGAAAAAGTTAAAAAAATGCACATGAGTTTATATTTTTCTTTTTTTTATTCCTTTTTTTTTAGGAAAAAGTTCAAAAAAAATATACCTGTGATTTAGTAATTTCTCAATTTTCAGTATGTAATTTTGTTTTCATGACAAATCACAGTATGTGGCATATTTTATTGATAAATTAGTGTATATCATAGTATTTTTAACTTTTTTAAATTCAAAATAATGGTATAAATGACATATATTATTTAATTTAATAAAACTAAAGATGGTATAATATGAAATAACATTGAAAATTGATAAAATATGATTATATTTATTATTTTTATTGAAAATTTTAAAATATACTATAATTTACTAATCAAGTATATCACATACAGTAATTTGCCACGAAAAAAAATCACGTACGGAAAATTGAAAAATTACTAAATAACATGCATGTTCTTTGAACTTTTCCCTTTATTTTTTAGATGAAGAGGGAATTCAAACATTAGACTCCATATTAATTACAATTTTTCCATCACTGTATTATATCTTGGAAGACATCAATCTTTTCTTATCATTTTAAAAAATGAAAACATTATTACATTATAATAAAAAAATAATTTTAATCGCGTCTATCTAAAAATTTTTTTGACCTAAGCAAAAGTAAAAGAAATCTTATAATTCCATTATTTTGTTGAATATTTCATTTTCCTTATCCACAGATAGCAAGGGGCAAATAATTAAGCTAAAATACTTAATTAATAAGTTCCGTGTGAGAGAGAGGGAAAAGTGAGGCTCAAAAAAGGCGAAAAAGAATGGACCCACAAAGGCCAAAGCCACCACTACATTACCAATACTTTCTTTCTTTCTTCTTGACTCTATGACATTAGATTAGAGTTGTTATAAAAGCTAGAAGCAGTTGCCCACTTTCTTCTGCAATTGCAATAAACAGTCACATTATTAATAACACATTAACTAAACCGTAACCATAAACCAAATCCATCATCAAACTTATTACTACCCACATTACACATTACATTTACATTTACTTCAAAAACAACAAAAAAAGCTCTGCCAACTCTGCTTTTCTTTCTTAAAAGAATCAAATTTTACAACCAAGAAACAAGGGCGGGCCTTTGCTCAAGTAATAAAAGCCAAAATCTTTATCCCGCTCTCCCTCCCTCCCTTTCATTCTTTCACATTCAAAAATTCACTCAGAGGGAAAGTTCATTCCTTTGACAAGTGGGTCTTTTGTGTTTTTGAATTTTAACACTTGTAAACATGTTAAATTTCGGCAGCAGCAGTAATAGTGCGTTCTTGTTATTGTTGTTGCTGTGTTCTTCATGGTTTTGCTCTGTTGTTTCCACTGTGTCTTATGACCATCAAGCTATTATAATCAATGGTCAAAGAAGGATTCTTATTTCTGGCTCTATTCATTATCCAAGAAGCACCCCTCAGGTATGTGCCTTTACAACTCCAATGTACTTCATTTCATGTTCATGGGCACTGTTAAAGCTCAGTTTTTCATTATTTTTGTTGGGTTTTTGGTGGATTTAGATGTGGCCTGATCTTATTCAAAAGGCCAAAGATGGTGGCTTGGATGTTGTACAAACTTATGTCTTCTGGAATGGACATGAGCCTTCTCCTGGAAATGTATTAACAATTTGCATTTTTTTTTTCAATTTTTTTTTTTGAGTTTTAAAGTGCCAATCTTTCTTCAATGTTATCTCCTGTTCTAACAAAAAGTTTAATTCTTTTCTTGGAAATGAATCAGTATTATTTTGAAGATAGATATGATCTAGTCAAGTTCATCAAGCTGGTACAAGCTGCAGGACTGTATGTTCATCTCAGGATTGGACCCTATGTTTGCGCCGAGTGGAATTTTGGGTAAAAATAATATTATTTTTAAAATTCTTCCCATGTGCTAACAAACGTTAGAAATCTCACTCATTGCTTCAATTTATATTAATTTATTTTTGCACGATTTTTGTTGCTCACATACTCTGTTTCTTGCTCTGTTTCTGATTCAGGGGATTTCCTGTATGGCTAAAATATGTTCCTGGTATTGAATTCAGAACTGACAATGGGCCTTTCAAGGTTGGTGCTTGGAGTCCTTTCTCATTACCGTTTGGAATATAGCTCTTTGTTTTCATCAATCAATTTTGTCAGTCTTATCTAATTAAATATTATGTGCTTTTGATAATTACAATGCAGGCGGCAATGCAAAAATTCACTGAAAAAATTGTCAGCATGATGAAGTCAGAGAAGTTGTTTGAAACTCAAGGAGGTCCAATCATTCTTTCTCAGGTTTGTAAATTTTTTTTCTTTAATTGGTGCATTACTCAAACAACTACAGTTGTTGTATAAATAGTAAAAAAAATGGAATATTTTTCTAACAAGTCTTTATCATAATTATAGATATGAATTGCAATTATTTTTTATTTGATACCATATAATTTGGCCCATTAGTGAAAGGAAGTAGCTTAAATATGTTTTTCTTGTTGGTTGTTGTAAACAGATAGAAAATGAATTTGGACCAGTTGAGTGGGAGATTGGTGCACCAGGTAAAGCTTATACAAAATGGGCAGCTGATATGGCAGTTAAGCTTGGCACTGGGGTCCCTTGGGTCATGTGCAAGCAAGATGATGCCCCTGATCCTGTTGTGAGTGATTCTTGAATTTCTTATTGTATTATTATTATTATTAATATTATTTTTTTTTTTATAATGGCTTCCTTTCACTTAATTATAAGCCTAGTGTTGGATGATGTGTTTCATTCAGTTGTTGCCTTCTTTTGTTTTGTTGGTGGGGTTTATTAAAGTTTCTTGTGTCATTAGGTGTCTCCCTTAAATAATAAAGATTCATATGGCTTTATTTTATAGCAACTTTCACCTTTGGCCTTGCTTTCTTTTTAATCTTTTCCAATTTTTATCTTCTGGGCCCTTCTGGTTTCTAATGTTTGTCTTTTGTTCAATGTACTTTAGTATGTTTCATAGTGAAAATGATGAGCATGTCTCCTTGTTGATTGATGATATGAATAGGCATGTGATTTATATGGTTTGTAGCAGTACTCCTTCAGGGTTGTAATCATTTATTCAAACATGTATCTACTTCATGATTCCCAGATCAACACCTGTAATGGATTCTACTGCGAGAATTTCAAACCTAACAAGGATTACAAACCCAAAATGTGGACTGAGAACTGGACTGGCTGGTACGTCATGTGGATTATTAGTGTACTGGCTAAAACTTGCTATTCTTTTTTCTGGGTTACAAATTTGGGTATTGTAATTTCTTATATTTGACATCCCAAAATGATACTTCTGCTTAGACTCATTATACTTGCTATTGATTGCTTTATCTTCCAATCAGGTACACAGAATTTGGTGGTGCAGTTCCTTATAGGCCAGCAGAAGATTTGGCATTTTCAGTTGCAAGGTTTATACAGAATGGTGGTTCATTCATGAACTACTACATGGTAAGCTAACAAACCTTTCAAGTAAATTTACTATACTGGTGTGTATATCTATATGTGATGATATGAAAGAAAAGAGCTAACTGGTTTTGATCCTCTATTTTCTGCAGTATCATGGAGGAACTAATTTTGGGCGAACTTCTGCTGGTCTCTTTATTGCTACTAGCTATGATTATGATGCACCAATTGATGAATACGGTACGTAGCATAGAGTAGGTTGTGCTAAGTTGTTTACCTACTTTAGTGATCAATACTTATGCACATTAATGGCTCTACTACCTACTGAGATACTAAATATGACAACAACATTTATTTAGAAACAGCATACAGAGTGCAACTCAGCTGGCAACAATTGATAGTCGTATGGGAGAATGTGGGGGACAACTATATTTCCTAGATTCATACAATACAAACAAATATGTCCATATCAAAAAAAAAAAAAAAAAAAATATGTAGTCCGTAATGATCTGATTTGAAGACCCTTTTTCTTTTTACTTGCATCAGGACTGACAAGGGATCCCAAGTGGGGACACTTGAGAGATTTGCATAAAGCCATCAAGCTATGCGAACCTGCCCTGGTCTCTACAGATCCCACTGTAAAATCACTTGGGAGTAATCAAGAGGTAAGTTCGATTCGGATAATTAACCATTTATTATTTACTAATACACGAGTTTTCTTCATTACTCACTATGCAGTTCTCTTTTATAGGCTCACGTGTTCCAGTCAAAGTCATCATGTGCTGCATTCTTGGCAAACTATGATACGAAGTACTCTGTTAAAGTGACCTTTGGAAATGGGCAATACGATTTGCCACCTTGGTCTATCAGCATTCTTCCTGATTGCAAGACTGCAGTTTTTAACACTGCAAGAGTAAGTTATTGGCCCATGCTTGAGATTGCCATCCTAATTTATATTTGGTTTGGCGTGCATTTCAACTTTACCTGATTATAGATCTTCGTAAACATTCACATTGGAGATTTGTTTGATGATGAGTAAACTATTGCATACTCTAAGCACTGTATTGAAAGGATTCAAAATAAGGAATTTTAACAATGGATAGCAATACCTGTCCAGCTTGGTGCCCAGAGCACACAGATGAAGATGACACCTGTTGGTGGTGCACTTTCTTGGCAATCATTCATTGAAGAAGCTGCAACTGGTTATACCGATGATACAACTACACTGGATGGATTGTGGGAGCAAATAAACGTCACAAGTGATGCTTCAGACTACTTGTGGTACATGACAAAGTGAGTATATTATAATTTGCTGTAGTCCTACATTAAATGGTACCTGCAGATATAGACGCAATTTTCTTGCTTACTGAATTCTTCACTTGTTGTTTCAGTGTCAATATAGATTCTGATGAAGGGTTTTTGAAGAAAGGAGAGAATCCACTGCTCACGATTTTTTCAGCTGGCCATTCTTTGCATGTTTTCATCAATGGTCAACTAGCAGGTGAAATAAATGGAGCATTAACAAGTTTTGACTTGGGGGGCTTCTATGTTCTGTTGTGCTAAATAGTTTGTTCTTGTTTCAGGAACTGTATATGGCTCTTTAAATAGTCCTAAGCTAACATTTAGTCAGAATGTGAAGTTGACAGCTGGTGTTAACAAGATTTCTTTGTTAAGTGTTGCTGTGGGTCTCCCGGTTAGTTCCTTAACTCTAAAGATGCCTTTGTTTTCCGAGACAAACCATGATTTTTGAACTCATTCAGTTCTCATATTGCATAATCTCAGAATGTTGGCGTGCACTTCGAAAAATGGAATGCTGGAGTCCTAGGCCCCGTCACAATAAAGGGTTTAAATGAGGGCACAAGAGATCTGTCAGGATGGAAATGGTCTTACAAGGTTTGTTAAATTTTTTCCGTAGGGATTATTTGGGAGGTTTAGTTCCTTGGCAAAGGCACAAGGTCAACTCATGTAGGCATATAGTCCTGCAAACTCTTCTTTCCCTTCTTAACAACAGAACAGACTAGGGAATCACTTCTTATCATGTTCATGTGCAGATTGGTCTGAAAGGTGAAGCTTTAAACCTTCACACTGTCACTGGAAGTGCATCAGTTGAATGGGTAGAAGGGTCACTATTAGCTAAAAAACAACCTCTAACATGGTACAAGGTAGGATTTATTTTGATGCCTAATCACTTGCCTTCCTTTTATGCTATTATGTTCATATTTTGGAAGTAAATAGACATAATTCAAACAATGTTGCAATATTTTCAGGCTACTTTTGATGCACCAGAAGGCAATGATCCGGTAGCTTTAGATATGGGAAGCATGGGAAAAGGCCAGATATGGGTAAACGGTCAGAGTATAGGGCGCCATTGGCCTGGATACACAGCTCGTGGTAGTTGCAGTTCTTGTAACTATGCTGGAACTTATGACGATAAAAAATGTCGAAGTAATTGTGGACAGCCATCCCAGAGATGGTGAGAAAACTTTTATTACTGGCTTGGTATTGCTGTGATTTGTTTAAATTTGTGGTAACAATTGAAATGAAATCACTCATAGGTACCATGTTCCGCGCTCATGGTTGAACCCAAGTGGGAATCTGTTAGTAGTGTTTGAAGAATGGGGAGGAGAGGCAAGTGGAGTTTCTTTGGTTAAGAGAAGTACAGGAAGTGTGTGTGCTGATATATATGAAGGACAGCCAGCATTGAAGAACTGGCAGATGGTAGCCTTGGGAAAACTCGACCACCTTCAACCGAAAGCTCATTTGTGGTGTCCTCCTGGACAGAAAATCTCTAAAATTAAGTTTGCAAGCTATGGAATGCCTCAGGGGACATGCGGAAGCTTCCAAGAGGGGAGCTGTCACGCCCAAAAGTCCTACGATGCTTTTGAAAAGGTATACTAAATCTCCGAGTAGTTTTAGTTTCATATATATGCTAAAATTCTGGGATTCCTGCAGAAATGTGTTGGACAACAGTCTTGTTCAGTGACAGTGGCTGCTGAAGTTTTTGGAGGAGATCCATGTCCTGATACCTCAAAAAAGCTCTCAGTTGAGGCTGTCTGCAACTAAACACGGAAACAACCAAACCTAACCGAATAAATGAAATCCCAGATTACATCATCTTCAGTACATAAATGATTTGTTACAGCATTTGTAAGTTTGCAAGATTTGATTTCTCTACCAGAGGCTAAGATAACAACATATCATCACACACAGTTACATATTCGGCGAAGCCAAATGGAGACTGTGAAGTGGTTAGTAATGGGGGCCTCATCATGTACACATAGACATGACAAGCAATTATTTTGTCAAATACAGCTTCACACATCATACTTAGGCATATTATTATAATCTGCAAGAAATTGAAAGATTGTAGTCCTCAATTGATATTTGGATACATGTAATGTAATTGTAAGTAAGCCTCTAGCTTACTGGGGTTTCCACTGGGTAAAAAGCAGATTTAGTGCTTTCCATCGTAAGAATAAAAATGTTTAAGAGAATAATAAAGCTTTCTGAATATACCCTTTGGATTGCTGATTTCTTGTTTCTACCATACAACTTTATATTAAAAATGTATATTCTGTTGCAATTGTCCTTTTTTTGTGTAAGAGCTTCACATCCTACAGCAAAACTATTCTAATTAGCATGTGACAGGACTAACAAGGGACAAAGAAAAAAAAATCTGATTTTTTTTGATTAATAGAACAAATTACCCAAAAAGCAGCGGAAATTTCACAATAATATCTTTCAGAACTTCCCTGTTGTGCATATTCTCCGGCCAAAATGACAAGTTCTTTTTTTTTTTCTAGTGATTTTTCTGAGTTTCAAATAAGCTAAATTATTATTCTTTCATGACACTTGTTATCAGGAAAGTTATACTTATGCAGAGCCCATTAATTAAATATGACCTGTGGCTTTATCAAGTTCATGGCAGGCAAAGCAGTGGCAGGAGATGCTTAACTTGTTCTCCATTAAACGCCCTGTCGTTTCACAACATATCCTGTCGTTTTTTCTCTATTCATTGGCATGGTTTGGTCTGAAGTGTGCAGAACCGCGAATATTTGTCTAAACTGCTAATTAATATTTACTCTTCCCCTCGAAATTTGAATTCTATGACTATGACTATAAGCATCCTTATAATATATTCCTGCTAGTAAATTATTGATATATTTAATATGAAAGTATAAACAAATCAGGCTAGTATCTTTGGATTATTGGATTTTATAAAATGGCATGATTGGACTGTCTTTCCCCCCCCAAAAAAAATGCAATTTTGGGCAAATACAGAAATCAGGGAGATTAATTTAGTTAGGTAAATTGAGTTAATTTAAGAATGAAATTTTACGATTACTCTTAATTAATAAACTAGCCTTTTGAAACTAATATTAAAATTAGGGGTAGGTAAAAATATAAGTGAAACTGATTAACCAAATCAAAATAAAAAAATCCAACAGTATTTTATGATTAAATAATCTGCCAGTTTAGATTTAGGTTTAAGGCATTTATATTTTATAGTTAATGGTTTAAATTTGGAGTTGAGAGATTAAAAAATTGATGGCTAATAGTTAATCGGTTCACATATATATAATATAATTAATTTCTTGAAAAGAAAATCTAGCTTTTAAGTATATTTTATATTTTTTTCAATTTATTTATTATATTTTTACTTTCTTCTTCTTGTGTATTTTATGGTTCCATACTCTTATTTTTATGTTAAAAAAAAACCGAAAAATGGTTAACCACTAAATTTTTTTTCAGGAGAAAGTAAAAACGGTTAGAATTTGAAAACCAAAAAACCAAACTGTATTTTATAAAGGTCTAATGTACGAAAAAGCTAAACCTTTCTGTTTATTAGCAATTTTAATCAAACCTTTTATTTTTTTTGAATTGTCCTAGCCTTAATTTTACATTTCAATTGTATTCAACTTACTCAAATTGATATAAATTATATAAAATTGTTAAATTAGAAGTTATACGTGATTCATGGATAATGTATAATTATAATTTATTTTGTTCAATAAAATGTTATTTGTGTCAATTAAATGTTATTAATCATACAAAATTTATACCAATTTTAGTAAGTTAGACACAATTGAAGTGCAAATTAAAGGTCTGGACAATTAAAAAAAAAAAAGGTTTGGTTAAAATTGTAAATAAGTGGAAATGTTTGAATTTTTTTTATACATTTGGTCTTTTATAAATCAGTTAACCACGTTGAAATTTTAGATCTAGATTAATAGTTATTAAAATCCCAATCCGGATCGTAGGATTTTACGATCCTATGACTCAAAATATATAAATCGATCCGGATCTTACATAGGATCCCATTGACCATAGGATTGTTTATAGGATCGTACAGGATCGCATAGGATCGTACAGGTCGGGATTTTGATTAAGATTTTACCAATTTTGAAAAAAAAATCCATTAATTAAAATTTCTTAAAAAAATTAATATATAAATTAGAAAGATACTATAAAATAATGGTCAAAGCTTTAAAAATTTACTGATATGTTTATATATTATGTGAAAAAAAATAAAAGTAATAAAACATAATGATAATTTTCTTATAATTTTATACATATTTGATTGTTTATATAATAATTTTATTTTAAAATAGTAAGGATAGAATGTTGTGTAAAAATTTAATGATATAAGGATTTTAAGTTTATAAAATTAATGTTAATTTCATTGAATAATTAATATTTAAAAATGTCAACCATATAAATAGCTCTAATAATTATGATATATTAATGATAAGTAAATGAAAATATAAATTTATAGAAAGATTATACTACTAGTAACAATATAATTATAATTGATAATTTTAATTATATTAATGGATGAAGAAAAGTTTAAATTTGATGAATAATATTTTATTTCATTATAAATTTTTAAATACCTTAAAATTTATAATACTTATACAGGTTTATAGAATCTTATGATCCTCGATCCGATTCTACGATCCGATTTTACAAGCCTTCTAAATGATCCGATATAGGATCCTGATTTTAACAACCTTGTCTAGATTATTAAAGTTTTTTATGAACTGGTTTACAGAAAGAGGTAATGAACCCTTAATTAAAATTGAAGTTCATTATTATAATTAATAAAAGTATGTATATGATATTTAATCATTTAGCTAGTGTAATTAATTATTGTCTATAAGTTGGATAAAAAGAATTAAAAAAAATATCAATGTGTTTGAGAGGGATGGAATAATTTTCACCAAATAGATACATACAGAAGGAATAGTAAAGATCATTGAACTATTATTGAAAGTATAAAATCATTTTTATTTTATTATTGTGGACATATTAGTTCCTAAAATTGTGGTGCATAAATTCTATTCTATTAACTTTAAATGAATAAAATGTTAAAATCATATTAAGTGAAACTCACTATAATCTTAGAAAGAAAGAAGAGCAGAAGAAAAATGCGCTTAAAGAAACACATAACTTTTATCGCTTTTTTCTTCTTTCAAAAATTTCATTCATTTAAAGTTTAGGGAATGATATTTACATATCATTTTTTACAATTTTAAAAACTAAAATGACCGTAATAATAAAATGGGATAGTTTTTGTACTTTCGATAATGATTTAATCTCTATTCTAGTAATAGTAGATACCAAAATTCAAACCCGGTCAGATAAAAGTTTGGAAACTAATAAATATATATACCAAAATTCTTAAAAGTCGAAATTGTGATGTCTTATTGTAATTTAAATTGTTGATTATTTGAATACGCCTTGTGCACTATACCACAGTCCACACAAACATATGTATGTATGTCAGCAGAAACTTCTAATCAAATGTTGGTTATCGTAAAAGGTACTAATGGTTGCCTTTTCCAATATCTTACATCTCAACGATGAGGTTGAATTATTGCGTAGGGGAAAGGGAAATATTTGCCTTGGAATTAAGAGAGATTGTGTAGGTAGTGGCCTTAATGATTGGAGACTGACCTTTATGAAGAGTTCAGGTTCGATCCCATATATGTTTCTTTTGCTTTTTTTAATTTGGTAACAAACCAGCTCCTCAACGAATTTTAATTGTTTGATAGACTAACAATTAATAACGTGAAAGATTAACAATAACGTGACATTGAATTTTCTTTACTAATTCTTCTATGTGGAGATGAGTAACTTTACCAAAACCCTTTACTTTTTCCTGGTGAAGAAACTATACTATAGAGATCAAAGATAATGACATTAGTTTTTCTTTTTCTTAGTGAAGTAACTGTAGAGTTTAAAGATTTTTTTTTTGAAAATTAGAGTTTAAACATAATTATAATAGTTTTAGCATTTGTTTCTTCTGGAATTTAGAGAAGAGATTCAAATTTAAGATTTTATATCCATAACAAGTCTTTCTGTTACTAGACTATATATCCATATCACTTCTTATTTCTTCATTTTTTCAAAACAGAATATGATGGCTTTTATTATAATATTAAAAAAAAATATTTTACTACTGTGCATACGCATGCACGTTTAACACTCTGGTCTGGCCAATGAAAATAATTAAGAATAACAAAAATGATTAATTAACAAGGTATAGCTAAAACATGACGTGTTATGCTTTTCTATCATGTAATTATTGAATGGTTTTGTTTATTATGTATGTATAGGTTAGAAATATAAATTAGAAAGTAGAAACTCATACGTAATGCAATTTAATAAATTAAGAAAAAAAAACAGTTATGCCTTTGTGTATATATGGAGTGAAAGGAACTTACACGTAAAGTCAGAACATACATGCTATGGATAATTTCTCAAACTATAAAACTAAAATAAAATAAAAATATACAGCCATACATGGCCTAATCATTATTCTAATGATTCACATTCACTAATTTATTAACTATTACTTCAACAACCACATATATTTTTTTCATTATTTTAGCACTTTTTTTAGGTGTCAAGAATTTTACAATTAACTAAATAAAAATAAATCATATATACTTGTGTTTTTTGACCACAACTGTTTTTTTCTTTTTTGATGATTTTTTGACTACAACTGTTGATTAGGTGTTGTAGTATAATTAATTAATTATTATTACTAATATTAGTATATTGAGGCAGTGACAATGAAAATATTAGTGGAGACTTGGCCGTGCACAATTATAGGCACTACCAATGAAAATCAATGGATATATCTTCTTCTTCTTTTTTTTTTAATTTGCATTTCTTTGTGTTTCCATGATACAATACATGACACCTTATATTTACAAACAGAGTCAATACGTATATATCTGTAATATGATATTAATTAGTGGTTTATGTGTATATATAAGTTGTTAAATGGTTCCCTCATTTAAGCCAAACCATTAATTAGCTACTTTACCAAACAATTATTAGGTGATTTTCTTTTCTAAATTATGAGATTTCAATTCTTTCAACTGTGCATAAATATTAGTTATTATGAAATGGATTTTATAATTTTATATATGGATAACTACTATATATACAGATCAATTCTAGCTAATAGATAATAATTAATTAAATATTTTATTTGATTACAGAGAATATTAATTTATGAAAAACAAATTACTTGCAACAATAGCTGCAATATTAATTCCTTTTTCTTTTTTCTCATTTAAGAAACAAATTAAAACAATTTTTTAAAGAGGATTTCAACTTCGAACAACAACAATAATAACTTAATATGGATGATTCCACCTAGCCATATGCCGAACTAAAAGCTATTAACAATGGATAAATGGATAAGAATGTGAGATGGGCATTAGTCAGTCTTAAACAAGCAATTAGTTCCAAGTATAGAAAGTGTCTTTCCATATAAATTCTTGACCAGCAATTCATCAATTCAAATCTTACACACAACTAAACTGTCTCTATTCTAACATTAATTTTTGCTATAAAACCATTTGCTTGGGCGGCCAATCTTTGTATAATTATTACAACAACTCAAATTCATAGGAAAAAAAAAAAGAGTTTATTAGAGTTAGAGATTAATTAAGGTTTTAAGGAGTTTGAAAGTGGAAAATGCTAATTAGAAGCAGTAGCTTGTTACTATTGTTTTTAATAAGTTTATGGTTATTTTATGCCACAGCTACTGTCTGGTACGACCATAAAGCTATTACTATCAATGGCCAAAGAAGAATCCTTATTTCAGGATCCATACACTACCCAAGAAGCACACCAGAGGTACATTATGGTTTCTTGGCTCTTTCTTATTATTATATGAGTTTGTTTTGTCTTAATCTACCTATAGTTTTTGTTTTCTTTACAAGTTTTTGGTAACTTTGGTTAAAAAGGAATAAATTTCAATTTTTTTAAAATTGAGTTTTACTTGTTCATATGTGAATGAGACAAATTTTAATTGTTTTTGTGAGATTCTGTAGATGTGGCCAAGTCTCATTCAGAAAGCTAAAGATGGAGGCTTAGATGTTATACAAACTTACGTCTTCTGGAATGGACATGAACCTACTCGTGGACAAGTAATGATCAATATTAATTATCATCTTCTGCTTTAATTTATATGATTGTTTTGGTAATTTACTGATTGGATATTTTCATCTTTGGCAAAAAAAAAAAAAAAAAAACAGTATTATTTTCAGGATAGATATGATCTAGTGAAGTTCATCAAGTTGGTACAACAAGCTGGTCTTTATGTTAATCTCAGAATTGGACCTTATGTTTGTGCTGAATGGAATTACGGGTAAGTAGCACATGAAACTATAACATGATGTGTTGGCTTCTGAAATATCAATTTTTAAGGTGACAATCCTTTTTTTTTTTTTTTTTTTTTTTTGTTCAGGGGATTACCTCATTGGCTGAAATATATTCCGGGTATCCAATTTAGAACCGATAATGGTCCTTTCAAAGTAAGTGATTGGAGTTGTTTTCTTTCTTTGTTTTGATCGTAATTTTGAGTACCCTTTTCCCTGTCATCTTTGTTTTTCAGAGTAAAAAATTGATCAAATTCTAATCTGAACATTAATTTTGATGGCTATTAATGAAGGCGGAAATGCAGAAGTTTGTAACAAAAATAGTGGATATGATGAAAGCAGAGAGACTGTTTCAAACTCAAGGAGGACCTATAATTCTGTCACAGATAGAAAATGAATATGGACCAGTGGAATGGACAATCGGTGCACCAGGAAAAGCTTATACAAAATGGGCAGCTTCAATGGCAGTGGGCCTTAATACAGGAGTCCCATGGATCATGTGCAAGCAAGAAGACACCCCTGATCCATTAGTAAGTCATTTTGATTTTAGGTCCTATATTGACAAGTATGTCTTTTTGCAATACATATTTCATGCTCTAATGCATTTATTTATGTGACTGAATGCAGATTGATACCTGCAATGGATTCTACTGTGAAGGCTACAAACCAAACAGCAATAATAAACCCAAAATGTGGACAGAGAACTGGACTGGCTGGTAA
>CANYLF013113749.1:0-13627 GCA_948193215.1 Bocquillonia castaneifolia
CCCCCCCCCCCCCCCCCCCCCCCCCCCCCCCCCCCCCCCCCCCCCCCCCCCCCCCCCCCCCCCCCCCCCCCCCCCCCCCCCCCCCCGCCGCAGTTTCAAATATCTACTTGAATCTACTTGAAAATTTTAAAATTATGTTTATATTCACTTGTAAAATTTTTGTTGCCCCCACAAAAGTTTCTAGGTTCGCCACAACTAAATTCGCTTCTAACCGTGTTGCATGCAAGTATTTCCACCGAGTTTGAGGATATAAATTAGGGGAATTTATTTTATTTTATTTTCTTAGTTGATGAAGGAAAACAACCATTAATTTGAAGAAATTTATTGTGGCTAATTAAAGATCAAAAAATAGTCCCAATGAACCACAATAATATTACAATCGTTCTAACATAGCAAAATATATTGCAAGTTCCGGAACAAATGGTCTTGCCACCATAGCACAGAGAAACTCTGTTATATATACATAGACAATTATTGATGTGTGTTAAACACACATTAATTCCATAGCCTTTATAGTTTATTTTCATATTGTTTAAGCAAATTTATGCTTAATTTCTTTGTATCACCAAGGTTTTTAGACCATTTAAGTGTAAATAACAATTTCATTAATTAATTATGCTCTTAGAGAATATTTATGCTTATTTTGATGCTAAATTGATTTCAAACCGGCCTCGATTCAATGTGATTTAATGAGTTTTAATTTAATTTATTGTCAATTTGAGTATTTCTGGCACGATTCTTTCCTTATTTTGTTAACTTGTAGTGTTAGGAATGCGTGGGATCAAACCGGAATGTATTCGGAGTCAAATAGGCCTCAAACCGGCCGATCAAAGTTTTGAACATGACCATTGACCTAATGAACCAGGTCCAGTTTTGCCCCAACCATCTCTGGTTCAAGGGCAATTTTTTCCTTAAATTTTCATAAGTGAACCGAACCCATGTCTGGTTCACCAAGAACCAGCCAAAAGGAAAGGAGAACAGACTAAACCAGACCCTGAATCGAACCGGTTTGGTCCGGTTCAACAGCTATGAATGACGATTTTTAGGGCAATTTTAGTGTTTTTTGGGAATTTCAAGGCCATTCTTGTGTGAGACTATAAATAGAACATATTGGGTCATTTTGGAGGAGAGAGCAACCTTTAGAGAGAGAAAATTAGAGAGTTTTATTGAGATAAACCATTGATTTAGCTTTGGTTTATATAGATTTAACTTTGGTTTATTTAGATTTAGCTTTGGTTTTCTTAGATTTAGGTTGTAATTACTTCTTTTCTTCAAAATTAATCAAAGAATACTTGTTTGTATCATCAAATCTTGTTATTTTGGGCTCTCCACAAGCTACTAATGGGTAATATTTATTTAATTCTTGCTTTTTCTTTATATTTATGCTTTTTAATCATTGTTTGTGAGTAGATTCCTATGCTCTAGGGTGTGTGGAACTTGTGGCTAAATGACGTTATGATGAAATGAGTTTTTGGGTTTGATTTATCATTTATGCATTTTCTCTCTCCTTGGGTTTTCCATGTGTGATATATTTGTGTGTTTATTTGATTGAACACCTTATAAATGCTCTGTTTGTGATTAATAGTGTTAAAAGATATTGTCAATCATGGAGATACATGTGAGTTTGTTAATTGCTTCTAGATGTGAAAGCATTAGGGGTAATTGATAGGGTTTATGGGTAAGTACTTTAGGCTTAATGAAGATAGGTTAGTTTTGGGTAATTAATTAATGAAAGTTAATCCTAGGCCAGTTTATCTAAAAATCTTGACCTAGACAGGCTATAGAGTTGTTAAAACCTACCTCCCATTTTTAGAGAGAATTGCATGAGATAAACCTATAATTGTTTTGTCATTTTGTCATTAGCCCAAGTGAGACGCAACCTAGATCACTTGTCATTGTTTAGAGCTATTTGCATTTTCATTGTTTTTATTCCATAATTGCTTCTAGTTCATCAATATATTTTTCCTATTGCTTTAATTTAGTAATTAATTGTCAGAATTACTTAGTGTTTATTTGCTTGTTGGTTTGATAGTATTAGTTCTTTGCTTTGGATTGATTTTATGCTAATAATCGATTAAATTTTGGAATTAGTACTCAAAACCATTAACTCTCCGTATCGATACTCTTTACTACTTTGACGCCGTATACTTACTAATTAACTACCAATTATAATTTGATCCAGTAACTTAATTGCTATTTAATGCCCTGATCCTAGAGTATTTTACACATTACATATATAAAACATTTTAACACAAATTTTAACCTTTAAAAAATCTGGAACACAGACATATTAATGCATGGTACTCTTTTGTAAAAAAAATCACAAATCCTTAAATGAAAAATATCAAACAATAGGGTATGTTTTATACTTTTCCTTTTTTAAAAAAAAGTAACTCAGTAAATAGCTTAATCAATCCTTATTTTATTTCAAAAAGTAACTAATGTATATATCATTTCATTGTCATTAGATAATTTTTAATATATTATTGAATACCCTAAATTTAATAGGCTTTGAACACTTTTATAATCTTTTTTTCGATAAGTCAAGAGATTTATTGAGAAGAGAACTTGGCCCGTAGGTCCTACACAAGGTTAGAATTCTACCTCTTCCAGAGTGGTATCTCACTGATGGCTCGGACCTTCCGGAAGGGGGCCTTCTTTGCCTTCCACCTAAGCTGCGCAGGAAAGGCTTTGGCCATCAGAAATGGTCAAAAGAATGAACATCCTAAAAAAGGAAAGCCTCTGGACTTTTAATTACATAATCTATAGTAACTAAAGTATGAGGAAATTTACACTTGAGTGGGTACATAGAAAAATAGATAGCCTTATAGAGAGTTAGTTTTTGGCCCCCCTAATTGTGAAAAAATTTAAAATATCCACTTGAAAATTTTTAAATTATTTTTATATTTATTTGTAAAATTTTTGTTGCCCCCTCACTAAAATTTCTAGCTCGCCACTGCTTAATTTGCTTTTAAAACGTGCTATGTGCAAGTATTTTTCAGTCATATGCAAAGCATTTTGATTGGCGTAAGCACATTATGTTCAACACTAAAGTTGTTAGCATTAGCTTTGAAGGCCCATCCAATGAAGAAATGGAGTCATGGAGCTTGTGGGGTGGCAATGGTGAGGCTTTTAGCTTTAAAGGGAAATGGAACATTTAAGTTCAAGACACTCAAACTCTTTCCACTGAGGTATGTGCCTATACTTATTATTAATCGAACTGAAATTTTAAAAATTTTTAAAAATAAAAACTGAATTGTATCAAAATTAATTGGTTCAGTTCTAATTGTCCTAAAATGTGATTAAAAAATGAAACTTTGTACATAAATATAATATAATTACACAGATATACCAAGTGCAGTTTATGATTCTCTGTGTTGGGAGGTTCAGTGATGTTCCAAAAAAATCCAGAATTTCCAGTGGGGAAGGGCCTGAAGCATTTCAAGGTGAAGTAAAAATGCACGCAAAGGACTATGTGAACATGGATTTTGAAGCTGCAGGTAACTTCCTGAAAGGGAAAAGAGTTGTTGTTTGTGGCTTCCGGAAATTTGCACTGGATATTGCAATAGGTAACAAAAATTAATTAATTATTAAATTACATTCATTATTTATATCCATTTATTTTCTATATATATAATACATTTACACTGGTTTTCACTTTCACAAGAATCTTTTAACAAAAACCAAATACATTTCAGTAATGAAAAACTTTAAATTTCATTACTACAATAAATCATCCAATAAAACAGATGACAGGGAGCTAGGCAAAGAAGCTTCCCAAGTCATAACATCAGTCCTGCATAACACTAATTTCGCTAGGCTATGTGCCAACATATTAGCCTGCCTATAAACAAAACCCACATTAACTTGTCTCATATTTCCTATCACTAGCTTACAGTCATTGACAATCTCATGGAAATAAGAAGGATGATGATTTGGATCTTTCAACGCTAGTACCAATTCAAGACAATCCAGCTCTATCTCCACTTGTGTTAATTTTTTTGTTTAAGCCAGCTAAGAGCCTCTCGAATAGCAGGTGCTTCTGCTTTCCGAGGAGAAGAAAATCCCCACAGAGGGCCAGCAAAAGAAAACACCACCATACCTAAGTTATCACGTAGAACTGCTCCGTAACTCATCTTTTTTTTTTGGTAAATTATATATTTTATTAAAGCCCAGAAGGACAAAAGGTCCAAAAGCTCAGGGAAGTTTCGCACAAATGGTTACGGAGCCGAGCAGAGCCTAGAAGAAAATACAATCAGGAGCTCTAAAAACGTCAGTACCCGAAAACACAAAATTAGTACAATAATTTTTATAAATTACCACTCTTAAGAAAATAAGAGAAAATAATAGAATTGATATCAGTGATCTTCCCTGAAAATATCCTACTATTTCTTGACGTCCATAATTCCCAAATTAGAAGATGCCCAATAAGAGACCACAATTTCCTGTTCTTCTTATAACGGATAAGGTGAGGTCATTGCTCTAAGAATTGATGAAGCTTTTCAGGCATAGTCCACTGGATTCCAACCTTATCAAGAAGTAAGCTCCATAAGGAATAAGCTTTAGAGCAACGCAAAATGATATGGTGGGCATCCTCTTGCATGCCACAGATGTCACATAGGCTAACATCCCAGGAAATAATAGTTCTCATAGCTAAGAAAGATCTTGTTGCTATTCTGTCCTTCACTGCTTGCTAAAGGAAAAATTTGATCTTTAGGGGATCGTAATTTTCCAAATTAGATCGTATAGGGGAGAAGATACATTATTTCTCTTGAGCAGATTAATGAAATCACGTACCTTAAACTTAGCATTAGAAAACCAAATAAACTCATCATGCATCATAGTGTCATGAAGCCCCTAGTCTCGATGCCATGCAGAAAAAAGAAGGTCGGATTGATCTTTCTCCTCTGTTTCACTATTGCGGATTCTTCTTCTAAACGTAGAGCCATGTTGGATGACAGTTTGAACTGTTGCTTCTTTGTCTTATGCTAACGAAAACGGGGCAGGGAATCTAACTGAGAGAGGAGAATCTAGAAGCCAACAATCTTGCCAAAAAAGAACTTTATCACCTGAATTAACAATGCATTTCAAATATGAAACAAAACATCCCCAATTAATTCTGTTTAGAACAGTAGATGAAAAAAATCGACTTCCACATAGATGACATGGAAGATGGGAACTTGGAAAGATAAGGAGTGAACTCATTAATGCCCGACGTAGCTTGAATGACCCTTGTCCATAAACAATCATTGGAGGTTCGAAGCTTCCATAGCCATTTGGTTAAAAGAGATTGGTTTTTAACAAGTAGAGGTGTAATTCCCAAACCACCATATTCAATGGGATTACAAATCACATTCCATGAAACATAACACAAGCCTCTAGACTGCACGTTTCCTTTCCAAAGAAACCTGACCATATAGCTTTCAAGAAGCTTCTGAACTTTGGAAGGCATTTTAAAAAGAGTCATATAATAAATCGGCAAGGTAAAGAGCACAGATTTAATCAATGTCAAATGCTCCGCTTTAGAAAGCAAATTACCATGCCAAAGAGCTAATCTGGCCTTAAAATTAAAGATAATAGGATCCCAAATGGATACTGAAAGTGCTCTAGAAGTCAAAGGTAGGCCAAGATAGGTCATTGGTAAAAACTCGATAACACATCCACTTCTTTCTGCAGCTAAGTTCAGAGAATGAGCATCTACATTGACAGCAATTATAGAACTTTTATGATAGTTAATCTTGAGGCCAGAGATTACCTCAAAGCAGCGAAGAATCTGAATCATCGAATCAAGCATATTCAAATCATAGGGCATGAAGATCACGGTGTCATCTGCAAACTGGAGTAGTGAAAAGTCATTCAGATCAACATTGAGATTGATTCCAGAAATGAAGCCTAAATTCTATGCTTTATTGAGAAGCTGACAAAGCCCTTCCACTGCAAGGAAATAGGGTCTCCTTGCCTTACTCCTCTGCCTAAGGAAATGAGTGGAGAAGGACTCCCATTTATCAAGACTGAAGAAGTAGCCGAAGACATGAGGCATTCAATCCAAGAAATCCAGATAGGCGGGAAATTCATCGATTTCATGACACAGGTGATGTAAGGCCAAGACATAGTATTAAAAGCTTTCCTAAAGTCAAGCTTTAGCATTAAAAGTCTGTTGTTTTGCCTTTTAGCTAAATGAATCACCTCAGAAGCAATCATAGAGCATTCATGGATGCTTCTTCCTTTGACAAAGCCATGTTGATTCTCAGAAATAATAGTGGCAAGAATAGAGCTCAATCTGTTGTTAAGAAGTTTAGATAGCAATTTGAAAACCCCGTTTATCATGCTAATGGGACAGAAGTCCTTAAGCATTGAAGCACCAGTAATTTTAGGGATCAAGACCATGAAAGAACTATTTATACCCCTGGGCAGAGTTGCATAATTGTAGAAATTCTGAAAAATAAGAAAAATATCATCTTTGATGAGATGCCAAACCTTCTTATAAAAGAGGTAATTGAATCCGTCAGGTCCTGGAGCCTTGTTGCTGTCACAAGATTTTAGAGAAGAAGTAATCTCATCCAAGAGAAAAGGAGAAGTAAGAATATTAGCTTGCTGAACAGATAACTATTTGAAGTTTAACTCGGATAGAGAGAAAGAGATATCCGAAAGACCTTTATACAATTCTGAGTAAAAATTGTACACCATTTTGTGAATGTCTTCTCTTGTTGTCGCCCTAACTTGACCATCTGAAAGACAAGAGATATGATTATATTCATAATAAGAAGATGCCACAGAGTGGAAGTACCTTGTATTTTGGTCTCCCAGTTTGATCCATTTAGTTCTTGACTTCTGTTTCCAAAAGGATTCATGCTTTTTATTCTAGTGCCAGAGGTTAGCACATAGAGAAGTAAGGCAATGAATTTCATCTTGAGATAAGTCTCTACTGTCTGAAATTTTTTCCAGTTCAAAGATAGTTTTTTCTAGATCACTAATCCTTTGCTTGAAATCACCAAAAACCTCCCTATTCCACCTAGCAATTTTTCCTCTCTAGATTCTAAATTTGACGAGCAGAGAAGAAGTAGAATGTTGATTAGAAATCTCTCTCCAGGAAGGAGCAATAAAGTCTTTAAAGTTGAAGTGCTCCCACAAAGAATTGATTGATCTGAAGGGTTTAGGACCCCAATCAATATCTTCTTCTGAAGAGAAAAGAAGTGGAACATGATTAGAGAGCCTCCTTTCCAGGGCTTTCAAGATTAGGTTAGGCCAGATTGAAATCAGTGAAGGAGACACTAAACAGCGGTCCAGCTTTGACCTGGAAATAGAATTTTTCCAAGTATAAAACCTCCCTTACAAAGGAATATCAAGCAAATTGGATTCATTAACAAAATCATTAAAAGCTCTCATTGAGTTCGTTACATGAATACAATTATATCTTTCATGAGGACCAAGAACTTCATTAAAGTCCCCTGTACAAATGATAGAACCATGAAAATTAAAAAGATGGAGAATGGAAGGCCAGAATAAAATTCTGTCAGTAGCATCATTGCTGCCATAGATGGAGATGAAACAAATAGACTGATCACCCCAAAGAAAATCAAGAGATAGCCATCAGTCTCTAGAATGACAGGAAGGAGCCTGGATCAATGCTGTATTCCACATAATGCACAGCCCTCCAGAGGCTCCAATGGAGGGAACATAATAGAAGTCAAAGTCAAGGTTTGGCCAGATGCGTCTAATCAGGAAAGAATCAATATTCTCAGCTTTAGTTTCTTGCAGAGCAACAAGGTTGAGCTTGAATTTAGCCACCAAGGATTTGATTAATTCTTATTTAGAAGAGGAAGAGAGCCTCCCACGGTAGTTCCATGAAAGAAAATTTAAACGATAGGACTGAATCATAGTAGAAGAAAAACAAACCAGGAGAAAGAAGTTGGAGTCAGGATCTCATTTCAAGATCCTTGATGAGGTTTTGGCATAATACCCCCATGATTTCATCTCTATCTTCCGAATCAAAGAGACCCAGACTCTGCCCTTTATTCCATGTATCTTCTAGAATTAGATCTTGCTTTTCCATTGGTGTTGGCATACCTTCCATCAAAGTAATGATGCGGTCTTTACCTTGTTTGATACCACCATCTGAGACACTGCCAACTTCTATCCTTTCATTCTTCTCCAGACTTGTTAATGACCTGACTGCGCTCTTAGGACCAAGGAATTTTTTATTTTTTTCTTGTGCTGACGTTTTGGAGTTCTAAAGCATGTGGAGGTACATCTTTGCTTGGGATATTATGGGAGAATGCGTTGGATAGAGTGTTATTCTCCACCTGGTTCCTTTCATTTGAATAAGATGCAGGAAATGTAATTGATATGTCAATTTTTCCATTATCCTCATCGACAATGTTTTGTACGTTATGAAAAACCGCAACGTCTTCCACACCTTATTAAAAAGGTAATACCACAATATTATTTTGCACCTCATATGCCACTAAATTATTTGGATGCTTGTCATAGTGCTTGCTAGGCCCATCAATATTATTATTTAAAAGCAAAAGGGAGTGCACAGATGTTGTGGGTGAGGGACAATCACGTGGGTCCTAGCAAAAGATGCTCCCGAAATGGAGCTGGTTATCTCGTGATGCTGCAACTTTATCATCCACTATTGTAACACTTGGAGAAGTACCGGTGCATCTTTTATTTACCGTTTGGCTGGCCTGGACAGCCACTTGATCGGCCTGGTGATCGGTGGGCTTCTGGTGAGGTAGTTCTGAAGGTGAATAACCCTTCTCCGAAGCAGTTTCAGGAATAGATTCCTCTTCAAAGTCTGACTCTGACTCCATATAGGTTTGTGATGTTGCAACATCCAGCTGGAAAGGTATCTTGGCTTCGGATATTGTAACTTCAATGGTAGAATCACCAATAACAAATTTTATATGTTCATCAAGGGATGGTCTTAAGGTAGAGATGAGACAAGATACCATGTCTAGCCTTTTAATGAGGTTAAAGTCCTCGTGGAAGCCTATAAAAGAACCATAGTTGGAAGCAAGGAATTCAATTGTTTCTTGAGATAAAACATGAAGCGGGAATCCAAAGAATTCTACCCACACAAAATGGTCTATTGAAGGAAGGCATCTATCCACATGAACCACATCAGAAAAGAATATGTTGGAATGACATTGGTCAGCTATGACAAAAGCATACATATCTTCAGGATTCAGGAAGGTGATTAACACCTTGATGCCCCCCATAGGTGCAATATGTGAAACTGTAAAACCGCATTCAGTAAAGAATGAGTGAAGGGTTAAGATTTTCTTGATGTCTCTCACGATCAGGATGCAAGAAGAGGATAGCCAGGTTGGAGGAGCCGACACTTTTGCAAAGGTGATGGTCTTGATCGATGGCTCAGGTTGGGAGATGAAGTGATTCAAACATTGATTACTAGAATGTTTGATCGCAGGGCTTACAACCTCAGCATAGGACCTTGAATCACAAAGGGCAGATTTCAAAAGGGAGGGGGGAAGAGGAGGTGTTAATATGGGTTTGGGGACCTTTGAAGGAAAGAAGGCATTTGGTTTGATGGAGAACCTAGCCACGTACCCCTTCAGCTTAAAGGACCCAATATTAATTTTTTGATGCGGCTAATGGCAGAGAAAATACACATATCCTGGTGAAGATGAAGGAAGCCAAAGTGAAGATGTTTTCTATTTCTCTTCGAAGCTAAGGAGATAATACCATAAACATCGTGGGATAAGAAAACCTTTCGGAGATCATGAACTCACCAGCCCTTTGGATACTCTTCAAAAAACACTACTGAAGGTTTGGAGAGGGGTGGATGGATAGGGTTATGTAGGAGAGGTGGGAGGTGGTGTCTGTAGTTGTGGTTGTTGGTCTGAAAGTGACCGGTGAGGGTGGGGTTTGGCAGAGAGTTTGGGAGCATTTTTTGATGCTCCGTAACTCATCTTTCTTGTTGTCTCTGAAAATGCAGCATCAACATTCAGCTTTAACTAGTCCTGCGGTGGAGTGACCCAACAAAATGCACCATTATTATTACCCAGCTCCTAATCAACTTTCAGAGACTTCTTCTTTCTAGCCTGTATCCATTGATATTATATAGAACCTATTATATTCACAGCAGCTCTAACACTAACAAATTTGTTGTTTTAGACTTTCTCATTACTACTTCTCCATGTACTCCACATTAACATGGCCGCAAAACAACTGTCCTCAACACTATGATGCTTAAACATATTAACAAGCTAAATTTTGATATTTTGAGATCTAGTAACATTAGGCATTAACTTTGCTATTCTCCACACCCAATCAGCATAGGGACATGAAATAAATAGGTGCCAAATATTCTCAAATTGACCATCACACAAGTTGCATATTTAAGAAACATCAACGTGTCTTTAAATGCCTAAGTGCAACAGTTGTAGGAAGAATATTATGTGAAAGCTTGCACTTTTTTAGGAATATTAAGTGACCAAATATTCTTCCGAAGTAACAACTCATCTGTTGAATTACTCGTCAACTCATGTTTTTTTTATAAGTAATAATTTTATTAAATTTGAGAAGATGAACTAGAAAGCTCATCATGAAAAGCAACTACACCCAAGCCAATAGGCCTCCCCATACACCCATTCCTAGAGCTGAACCATGATAAGAGAACAGATTGAATTACAGATCATTACAAGGATGGTTGTTGTTAGTAGATCATAATTAGTTTTGGGAATTACAATAGCTTCAAAGGACCCAAAAATAATACAGAGTTAACAATATGCAATGAAATCATGGTGTCGTAATACCCCTTATTTTGTAAAGTTGTCAGCAATCGCATTGCCTTCCCTTGGTATGTGAATGAAGCTAACAGGTGGCAGAAAGTTTATCACAGTGTGGATTGTGTTGATAAAATTATTAAACTTCCATGGGCCACGTGCAGCACCAGATGCCCAAGTTATAGCAGATGTTGAGTCAGATTCAACTATTATTCCTTCAATTTTATCAAAGGATGAAATCATCTGAGTTGAGAGTTGTAGAGCTTGCATTATTGCATGAATTTCAGCTTCATTTGATTCTGTAATTCCAATAGGGCATGAGAACAAACATAAAAATTTTCCAAAATGATCCCGCAATATACCTCCAATACTGCTACGCCCAGGTTTGCCAATGGATGAACCATCGGTGTTCCACTTAATAAAATTACTTATTGGAGGTTGCCAAAACACTTTGGACGAGATCGCTTGCTATTGCTCCACTTTTGTATTATGTTTGTATTATTCAATAGGTCAAGACCAGTACAATTGAAAGAAGGATAGATACCCTTGAACCAAGTTGCCGATCTATGGAAAAAAAAGGGAGCACAGATTAGCAAAAGAAAGAGTCATGTTGTTAAAAATAACTTCATTCCTCGTCAGCCATAAGGACCAAATAGTGGCAAAGAATAACATCGTCCAAAATTTTCTCTGAAAATGTCCATGAATTAGAGATTCTCATTGTTGAAAAAAGGAGGAGACATCCTTAGGACAACAGAAGGACATTCCCCACCAACTAATTAAGAAACACCATAATTTCCATGGAATACGACAATGGATCAAAACATGTTCAATGGTTTCACCAAAACAGTTTCAATAAGGACATTTATTATTTGCAATAGGCACAACATCAAGTCTGAAAAGCCAATCACGTACAGGAGCTCTGCCTAAGCAAGCCATCCAACAAAAGAGTTCAACTTTTGGAGGAGCCAAATTCAACCATACCGATGCAGGAGTTTGGTTATCCAGATGGAAGTTTGTTGTGATCAATGACTTGCAGAGAGATTTGATAGTAAACCCTTTGGGGTGAGGTTTCCAGATCAAAGAGTCTGGTTTAATGGGACGTAAAGATGTACTATTTAGCAAATTTAAGAGCTCAATAAGTGGTTCTTGATCACAAGCTTGAAGAGGCCTTGACCATCCAAGGTTCCAAGAGCAATTAAATCTATTCCATATACCAAGATCCATGATACAAAGGTTCTGCCCAGTAGATATATTGAACAAACAGGCAAAATGAGACTTCAAGAGCTGATCTAGTACCCAGACATCGTGCCAAAGCTTGATTAGACGCCCATCTCTCACACAATAACAAATGTTTCTTTTGATTATATCTGAGAAACCATCATTCAACAGAATAGATGAGCATATTCCTCTCCATATACAAGATGAGTTATTTCTATGACTCGATTCAATTTCAGAAAAACCATTATAGCCATATTTATTTATTAGTACAGTCTTCCAAGTAGCTGAATCAGTTGCTTGAAGGGGCCATAACCACTTAAAAAGAAGTGCTCTGTTGTGCAACTTTATGTCTAGGATCCCCAAGCCTCCACACTTTTTGGGTTTGATGAGCTGCTGCCATTTAATTCAATGGATTTTTTTATTTCCAGTTGCACCAGACCAAAAAAAGTTGCTCATAATTGAATTTAACTTTAAAGCCACCTTACTAGGAATAACAAATATTGACAAAAAATATAGAGGAAGAGTAGAGAAACATGACTTGATCAATGTTAATCTTCTAGCCTGTGAAAGAAGTTTCCCTTTCCAGAATGCGAGCTTGGATTCAACTTTCTCAATTATAGGTCTCCAAGTTGAAACCCATTTAAGACTAGCTCCAAGTGGCAAGCCCAAGTAAGTGAAAGGTAGGTTGCCTTTCATACAAAAAGATGAGTTTGCAGCTTTCAAAATTTGCCCTTCATCCACCTTAACCCCAACTAAAATGCTCTTATGAAAATTTACCTTGAGTCCAGATACAAGAGAGAAACATCAGAGCAGATGAACAGAATTAACAATCCATTCCTTTTCTGGCTCACAAAATGTCAGCATATCATCTGCGAATTGTAGATGTGAAATAGATTGACTAATAGCAGATGGCTTAACACCCTTCATAAGTCTTAAAGAAATAGCCTTGTGTATTAAAGCACTGAGTGGTTTAACTGCAATGTTGAAGAGAAAAGGAGACAAGGGGTCCCCTTGCTTTAATGCTTTCTCAAAATGAAATTCTGGTAAAGGAGATCCATTGATTAAGATCGATGCTCTAGAGTTGGTAATGCACTCTTTAATCCATAATCTCCAAAAAGTGCCAAAACTCATTAGATTCATCACATGATCTAAGTAATCCCATCTACGAAGTCAAAAGCCTTCTCAAAGTCGATCTTGAACAAGAAACAACCCGTTTTCCTTTTTTTGGAGCTGTGTGGCAATTAATAAGCTGTCTAAACTTTCTCTTTGGGCTATGAAGGCAGATTGTGATTCATTAATGATGGAAGGCAGCACATTCTTTAGCCTCAAAGAGAGAATTTTTGCAATGCTTTTATAGACTCCATGTGTTAGGCTAATGGGATGATAATTTGCAACCTTTGTAGGATTGGAAATTTTTGGTATTAAGGTGATCATGGAAGATTTGATATTATGGGGAAGCTTTTTGTTGTGAAAGAAATCAATGATTAACCTGAAAAGATCGTCTTTAATAATTTCCCAAGCTTGCTTATAAAAAAAAATTGATACCTTCGGGTCCTGGTGCTTTGTGCAAGTCACAAGTCCAGATGGCTTCTTTCAGTTCTTCCATGGTGAAAGGAGCTTCAAGCGATTCAGCTTCCAAGGGGTTAAGCTTCTTAAGA
>CANYLF013113841.1:0-14685 GCA_948193215.1 Bocquillonia castaneifolia
ATTCAATATAATTAGTAATAATTATATCTTTTTTAATTATGGTATAACTAATAATCACATAATGTTTTTATAAATAAAAGTTATAGAATAGATAAAAGTTTACTAGATATATATACTTAACTGTAAGTAAGTATCTTATAATAGTATATTAATCTTATATACAATAATTATAATTATAATTATAATTGTGATTATAAATATTAATTTTTTTGTTAAGTTTAATTTTATGTTTATATAATAAATATATTTTGATCAAACATATAACAGATATCATCAACAGCATAAATGGAAGGCAGATCAAAAGAACTCAAAAGTTAAACGTGCTCAACCCAGAGCACTCTAAGGATAGGCGACCTACTGGGAAGTGGGGTAATTTGGTAAGATAATGAGGTTTAGAGGTCTACTTACTAGGATTTGAAGAGTATTAAAGGTGATAAAATAAATTAATTTAATTAAAATTATTTTTTTTAATTTTTTAAAATAATTTTAATTAATTTTTTAAAAAATAGGATTAGAGATGGAATAAATCCGTCTCTAATTTTAGAAACGGATTTATTCCGTCCTTTGCAAATTTAAAGGTCCATCTCTAATTATAATTAGAGACGGAAAAAATCCATCTCTAAATCCGTCTTTAAATCCGTATCTAAATTAGCGATGAGGTTTTTAGAGACGGACCAAATCCGTCTCTAATTCATTTAGAGACGGAAAATTAAGATTAGAGACGGATTTGGTCAGTCTCTAATCCGGTTTTTTTTGTAGTGTAATTTCTTAGGGATGTCGATACCAAGAAGTCACGAGAGTCTTAAATTCTAAGTAGATGAATTTATGATATATATATGTGTGTGTGTGTGTGTGTTTCTGTGTGCGGGTGCGACATTCCATCCCCAAGAACTAAATAATAGGAAAAAGCTCAAAAAGCATGCTTATGGTTTAGTGATTTTTTTTTTAATTTCCAGTACGTAGCTTTTTCGTAACAAATATCAGTATGTAGTATACTTTTACAGTATATCTCCAACTTCTCAGTAAAAATATTGATGAAAATAATCATATGTTATCAATTTTTAATGTTATTTATGTCACGACCCAAACCCGGGTCGGACCAGCGCTAGGGAATGGGTAAGCTTAAAGCCACCAAAACCCATAGTAAGCCTAACACGAATGTTATCTAATCCAAATCTTACTTTAAAAATCATGTCATATATATTAAAACCAATTTTTCAAATCAACTTAAAATAAATAAATAAGAATATAATAAAACCATATGTCTATTTTAATACAATCAATATAGCTTTAACTTTACAACTGCGGAGTAACTAGAATTTACAACAATTATAATTTGCAAATAAAAAAATAAACCTTGCAGAGAAAAGAAATTGCAAGGCGAACATCAAGAAACTGTCTGACTCCATAGGATACCTGGGAAAAAAATATAATTGAGGGGAGTTAGACCTTACTGAGTGAATTAATATTATATCTATATTATACAACCTAAACACACAATTAAGCAATCTATATATAAATATATAATATATACATACACACATGCATCACAAGTAAGTAATTCTCAATTCAGCAATCATTTCAATAATCAAACAAACAAGGATGGAGGACCGAAGTAGAACACCTAATGACCTCTAATCCCGTAGCCCTTTTTGGCTCTCTAATTCCAATTGTTTCTCTTAATCCAATATTCGTCTGGCGCCCAAGAACTACACCGAGCAAGCCCCAGATATTTAAATAACTGTCGCCCGAGCACTACACCGAGCAAGCCACAATAATACAATTAAATAAAGGATCGGCGCCCGAGAACTACACCAAGCATGCCCCATCCTTAGTATCAATCTCAAATAAATATACCCAACTTCTGTGTGCACACAGCCTAATGACACCCACCAGATAGCTCGTCCCACAACTATCCTCCGTCCGTAACACATCACAATCACATCATAATATATGTTCGCAAATTCACAACCATCATATTATCACATAGTACTTCCATATAATATTTATATATAATTACATAACTAATATATCAATCAAATATTTTAACGCAATCAAAAAAATTAAAGCACATAGAATTCTTGCATGTATAATATAAATATAATATTAACTCACAGATTTAGAATCCTTATTCTTGTCAAGTCCACTTTCAATTCCATGGTTCTAAGTCTGCACCTCCTCAAGCTAATCAACCTAACGGTCTATTGAGAATAAATATTTTATTAGAAGTGCAAGTAAAAATAGATTCTAAGAATCCTAACTCTAGATTTATCTATTGACACGAACGACGAGAATTCTACCAAAATTTCTGCAGAACCTCCCCTAAAAATAGGACATCTCTCCACCGAAGTGGAACCCATCATGCATAAAAAACACACTTCTATAATCACCAACACACACCGGGCCTACCAAAATTACCCGGATTTACCAACACAGATAATATAGATAGACATAATTTTATATTCAATCTCATATCGAACTTATCGCATCATTTTATCAATCTAATTATACTTATTCAATGTATCAGTATCACCTGTACCCAAGCTCAATGTCATTGTATAACTACCAATTAATTTACATCATTCCGTTGTCCACACATTTGTATTTAATATTATTCATACATACATGTTTAATATTTTAAGAGTTATTATTAATACACCTTATACCAAATTTGAGTTTGTCCTATTTTTGTGTCCAAATCTGCGACGGATCATGCCGTTGCAAATCTTTCGGTAATGGTATAGTCCATCACAAACTTGGATGCAAAATTGGTCTTAATTTTCGGTCACTTCTGTGACTAACACCACATTATCATAAATTTTGTTATGAAATCTGTGACGGACACAATAATTAGTACGCAGAAAATCTGCATCATGATATTTAGAGATGGATGGATTCCGTCATAGATTCCATCATAGAAAGCAATTTACGGCGGATGTGTAAGAATATGTGATGGCCGAATCTGTGACAGCTTTGTCTGTCACAGATCAGCTATTTTTTTATAGTGATCAAACAGCTCTGCCTGTGTATCAAGCCAAGTTTAGTAATCTGCATCTGTGTAATCCACATCTGAGTCAGGTAGTTCAACAATAGTGTCATTTTCCAAACTCACTAGGTCCACCCAGGCTTTCTACTCATCATTGGTAGTTATTCCTTGAGTGAAGCTCAAATTCCTTTAAAATGTCTGACTAGCCCAAAAAGCCTAGATCTCCCTCAAATAGAAAGGAGTAAGAGCATATGGGGTAAAGAATGGCATAGCCCGATGGATCCGCTAAATCAGTCCGTATTGCCTGTAGACTCTAGTCGGAGTATAGAAAGTCACAGTGTCGAAGCTAGGAACCTGCACACGATGATCAATAAGCTCTCAGTTTAACCCTGGACAATGCTAATGTGTCAGATCTTCATTTTGTAGATGAGAGAAAGTTGGTCCTGTTACCAGTTACCAGTTTCCTACAACTCAGCACGTTCAGCCCTAGACAGTGCATGTGTCCTGGACTGAAGCTGACGAGGCCTGTAAATCATAGGATCAGTTAAGGGCATTATCACAACAAGCCTCTCCTTCAACCAGATTTGATGAAACAGCATGATTGGGTTAATCAGGATTCAATTAAAGAAAATAAGAATAAATAAGTAGACAGACATACCTGAAGCAAAAATGGGCTGCCACGAAGGTGTTGAGGGTTCCTAACAGAGTCCAAACTGATGGTGGTCTTAGCTAGAATGATGGGAAAAGGGTTATGGCCATGCTCCACCTGTTCCAGGATATGGGCAATCTAGAAGCTACCTCTTCCCACAGTTGTAACCAGCAAGAAGTGAGCATACAGGCTGAAAATTAGTAATCCTTTGCCAGGATCTACTATCCTTTAGCTTGGAACTTCCTAACTCCAGTAACTTTTGAGTTAGAAGGGACTGGCCATCAATACAAGAAGTTACTAGATCCAAGGTTATTCCAAACAAGTTAGCCAAAGATTCTGAGATAGGGATTGCAGGCAGGGAAGCACCAAACGGGTATTGGATTCATGAATCTTGTTCAGAAAACCCTCAAACTCTTCAAAAAGAGGATAGAGCTCTACTCCGTTAAAGCGAAAGACATGGTGTTTAATACTACAGTCTTTAGCTACTGTTTGAAGAAGCTTAGTATGAAAGGAGAAATTAAATCCTACCAAGTGATATATGTCAAGAGATTCTCAGAATCCAGCCTCTACATGCCCTGGATGCTGCTTCAAAGTTTTCTTGGTGTTTTGAAACATTCTGAGAGCTTTCAAGAGCTTTTATAGGGTTGATTTAATGTTTTCTGGTGCCTCTAAGGTGTCATAAGGGTTTTACTTATAACCTACCAGGTCTAGGGAAGTTTGGGTTTGAAACGGAGTAAAAATCATGAAAAAAAGCCAAGAATCGAAGGAGTGGCGTTTGCGGACCAATGCCACTCCACCTAGTGGCGTCACCACCAAAGGCTACTCCTCATAGTTGCATTAGTCTTCAATGACACTTTGGACAACGGTTCAACAGTTCATACAGATGTTTGTGATCCTAGGAGCATTCTATGCACATCATTCCATACATACATTGTAGAATTATAAGCAATATTCATGCATATATTCACGGTAAGATAAGAAATATTCATGCATTGTAAAATAATAAATGTTCATTCATATATGCATTGTAAAATTTTAATGCATACATGCATATACTTGTACATAGTTTGTAACATACAGGTACAATAAGAGTTCGTGATTCAAATAAAGTTACAAAGTACAAAAAAGTTTAGAAAAGATGAAGTAAGGATATCTACTCGTCCTCCTCTTCCTTTTACTCCTCATTGGGATGGCAAATTGCCACTTTGGTCCCTAAAGTTAATTTTCAAATAAGGACGGAAGCTTTTGTGCAAATAGGTCCAAAATCAGAAATTAGGCCTAAGAAGGGCCAATCGGAGTCCAATTTGGGTGAAAAATTCAGAAGATTATCAGAAATTATAGACAACTACAATCAGAATGATAGGGGTTGATAGCCAAAGTCACAAAAAAAAATCCAGGATAAATCAAGAAAATTCCAAAAAATAAAAACACTATTCAAACCCTATTTCAAACTCTTAAAGCATTTAAAACAGACCCTGACGTGTTGATTAGTATCCCTACATCTGAACCAGACCCAATCCGTTTCAAACTGTGAAAGTATTTGAAACAAACCTGATCAAATCTTGTTTTAAACCTTGAAAGATTTAAAACAAGTTAGATCAAACCTTGTCCCAAACTCTAAAAGCATTTGGAGCAAGATTCTGGTATCCAATCTAAAGAAGAATCAATTCCCCGGTAGAGTCAGAGCAAGTCTTGGCAAAAACCAAGCGAAGATTTACCCAAATGGAGTTACTTTGTTACGAAAGTTTTGGCAACAACCAATCTAGAACAAGTCTTAGCAACAACAAAGCCATAATGTTCCCCAATTTTGGTAACAACCAAGCCAGAACTAGTCTCAGCAACAAGCAAGTTGCGATATTCCCTAGTGGAGCTACTTTTTTTTTCAAAAGTTTTGGCAACAAGCAAGCCAGAACAAGTTTTGGTAATAGCTAAACCAAAACATTCCCTAGTGGTGTTACTTTCTTCAGCAACAAACAAATTATCCCCAAATGGAGAGATGACTTCCCCAAAGCTCAAATCCCCAGTTGAGATAAACCCAATTCCTTAGTGGTGTTGACAAAAGATGTAGAAGCTTCAGGTGCAAAAATCCCCAGTGGACCAAACCCTACAATGAATCCCTAGTGGAGTCTAGATATTTCTTGATCCCCATGGAGTTTTGTCAAGGCAGCTGAGGTCCTAGATAAGACTTCATTCTGATGTTTGAGTGTAGACAAAGAGGGGTTTCCTTAGTAGTCTCAGCCTGATTGACGACTGTGGCACCGCACATTTAGCGTAAGGAAGCTAATGGTGAGTCACCACCTGAACTGGAATCAAGAACATTTTACTTGGTGTGCGTTTCGATTCCCCTAAGAATGAAAAGACACCTTGACCTCAGAGATTCTGTGATCGGACTACCGCATTCTTAGGGTGTGATTCTTACTAGCCACTTCAAGAATTATTCTAACCTTCATTTCCTCTATGGCAATTATATCAAAGCAATAAAATAAAGAAAATCCCACATTTTACATGCATTATACATTTATAAATTCAGTTTCTATTATTAACAAACAAGATTCATTTTAACAAATTTACCAAATATGATTAGAAATCAAATTACATGCAAAAGATGGTTAAAACACATATTAGCATCAAACAACACAACCTAGGTTTCTAACTTATTTTAGCCTATTTTGATTACCAAATAAACATTATTAACCACTTTTCATGCATTAAAATGTCCTACAATTACCCAAGAAGGTCTAGAAGCTTACCTCGTCACTTAATTCCATGTGAAAAGCAATTTTTCAAGCCAATAAAGGCCATAACGCCACTCCAATACACCCAATGCCAGTAGGTTTGGTGTTACAGGCCTGTTAATGCCAGTTCAACTGGCCCCAATGCCAGTCCAAACACAAATCCAAAGAAAAATGCAAAAAATCATGGAAAATGCAACAAAATGCAATATACAAATAATTTAAATGCCAAAATCAAATGTTCTAAGCCTTAAAACATTTATATTAATTCTAAAACATATTATCATGCATCAAAACACATTTTAACACATGTTTTTCACTCAAAGATGCAATTTTTATGCATTAAAACCACAATAATAATCATAGAAATTCATTTTAACATGAAGCCAATTCAGGTCTTACCTAGAACGTTCTTGGTACTGCAGAAACATATTAGTAACATAAAACACACATACAAAACATATTAACATCATTTAAGCATTTAAATAATGCCATAATATAAACCATGCAAATAATCATTCAAAATCACCAAAACATGTTATACACATCAAATCATGCCATGGATGATCAAAACAAAGAATAAAACACAGAAAACTTACCTAGAATTCTTCAAAATTGGCTTGAGTACCCTCAGGGAGTGTCGAATGATGTAGAACAAGGCTTGGTTGTTGCTAATCACCAAGGAAAATGGAGCAGGCTATATTCTTCTCAAGAATGCCCAAAAAATCAATGCAAAGGAAACCTATGCTTTCTAAGTCCAAAATCATTGTTTAGTGAATTGACTTTAGCTTGAAACAAAGTTCAGAATTAATTCCTATTAGAAAAAAATTTCCAGCCACTAGCCAATGATCCTTCTCAAGGAAAAGCCATTGCCTTTTATAGGCAAAGAAAACTGAAGAGATAAGCTTCAATCATTAGATTTCTATCCTTAGATTAGTGTTTACCCATTCTTGGAGATTAACCATCTGTACCTAGCCTCGTTCTTGGGCTGTAGATAGAGGTGTGCATCAGTTAGAACTGAAACCAAACCTAACCGGCTTTTTCTAAAACTTGAAACCGAACCGAAACTGAAGTAATTAGGGAGGAGACAGAAATGGTTCGGTTCGATTCAATTTTGGATGAAAAGGAGGGTTCAGTTTAAATTTACACTATATTTCAGTTCGGTTCTTGGTTCGATATTTTACTTAAAATTTTCAAATCGAACCGAACCAAAATCTAAAAAATTTTGAAAAATTGGAACCGATTCGGATTGAAATGAACCGATTTCAGTTTGGTATTTTGGCAGGTTCGGTTTTTTCACAGCCCTAGCTGTAGGGGAGTTCAAATCGTTTGATGAAACTGCTATAGATAGATTTTGAAGAAGATAAGTGATAAACTCATTTTTGATAATGATAATTAGATGAAAATCCATTAAAAATCAAAGATAAATCAAGAGATAATGATAGATAATGACTAACAAGCAATACTTATCACTTTCTATCTCATCTCTAGATTAAAAACTGACCTGGAATGAAGCTTAGCCTTATCCGATCATTTGGTATTTGAAAAATGATCAAAATCTGCATTTTTGATAGCCCAAGGATGCCCACGCCACTCCAAGTGGCGTTGGAGGGTGTCAACACCACTCCAAGTGGCGTTGGATACCCTAGAGGGTGTTTGACCCTTTCGAGGCCCGTTTGAGTCCCGAAGCGTCAAAATATGAAAATTTGTATTAGAGACAAAAATGTGCAGAATAGCCCAATCTACTAGGTGCTAGATTTTCAGGCCCACACAAGAAGTTATGGCCAAAACCATCTGAATTTTGCATGATTAGGTTTAAAACAAGCTAGTTTTGACTCAAAACGGGTTTTTCAAGTTTCAAAATGTTTTCAAAAGCTAATTGGTGATTAGCAAGAAGCCTACATCATCTGAATCATGCTAATTAAAGCATATGCTATCATCATTGGGCCTCCAAGCCGCATCCACATTCCTGCATCCAAAAATTAGGTGTCTATAGTTTGCCCTCGCTTTGTCGGAGGTTTGATGTATTAAACAATTAATGTGGAAAATAACAACAAAGCACTAAACACATAATTTTTGGAAAGAGAAATGCATACCTCACCATCAGAGTGTGAAGCTTACCTTGAACCTTGGTTGTCTTAGTAGAACTCCAAGGGGATTTCCCTGACTCGGCTATCAGGGTTTTGTTCCAAATAAAGTTCCCAAAATTTGGAACAAGGTTTACTTCTTGCACTATCGGCCTTTAGCACTATAGGTCTTCAGTAAAATAAACATCATTATCAGCCTTCAATAGGGAATAACATTCGGCACTATCAGCCTTCCGATAGAAAAGTATCAGGCACTATCGGCCTTCAACAAGGAAAGCATCTGGCACTATCGATCTTCTGCTAGAAAAGTATCAGGCACTATCAGCCTTCAACAAGGAAAGCATCTAGCACTATCAGTCTTCTGCTAGAAAAGTACCAAGCACTATCGGCCTTAAACAAGGAAAGCTTCCGGCACTATCAGCCTTCAGTAGGGAATGCATCTGGCATTGTTGGCCTTCAGCAGGAATAGCATCTAGCAGTATCGGTCTTCAGCAGGGAATGCATCTGGCACTATCGACCTTCAGCAAGAAATGCATCCAGCACTATCGGCCTTCAGGAGGGAATGCGTTTAGCCCTATCGACATTTGGCAAGGAAAAGTTATTTTAAAAGAGATAGAGTTTAGGCACTTACCTCAGCTGCTTATATTTTGATTCTGTTGAGTCTCATCCTCATATCTGGATCTTTCATGGTATTCGTTTAGGAATAGTGTCACCATTTGATGTCCACTCCACTTGGAGATCATCTAAAAATACGTCTTACTTGGGGAATTGTGATAATCTTCATTGGGGAATGGCTTTGTCATTCAATGTCTGCTTCTTTTAGAAAATTTCTTGAACTGGGGAATGATCTTATTTGACTTGTACTGGGGAGCTCTAAGCTTGCTTCTTTTAATTTTTGAATTTTCTTTTTCAAGAAATTCTGAAGGCTTTTGCTTCTATTTTGGAGCTTTCCTCTGTCAAATTCTAGAATATTGACTGTAACTATCTATAATTTTTGATGCTATTCTGAAATTTGCCCCCAATTAGACTTCATTGGTCTTGGACTTGCTTGCCCCCGAGTGTGGTTTTTGATGACTTCGTATATGATGGCATCGTTCATGCGCTTTTGTCATGGATTTGATATTTCACCCGGTAGATGTATGCATGTTTGCATGGACGCATGAAACATATTTATGCTTAGGCTAGTGCATGTCATGTGCTTGCATGTAATAGATATGAAAGCTAATGCACGTTGCATGTTGTATGCTCAAATTCTTATGCTAACACTATGTCTTATAGGTGCATGATATGTTGGGACCTATGCTACATGAAATGTATGAAGTTGTGAGAATGGTTTTGCTCCTCAATCTTTTGCGTACTGGTAGTCTAATCACCATCCTTGGTGGAGGGGATTGCACACATGCTTGAGCTTTCGAGCTGGATCACCAGGACTGAGCTTGTTCAGGCTTTATCTTGTTGATGATGCGAGAACTGGCATAAAATAAGCCTAGGAACTGGAAATGAGAGACAGACTCCAAAACCAAAAGAATCTAGTGTAATTGATGTTGAGATCAACCCTAAGATGACTGGAATGTTGATTTTATCCATGGTGGAAACTTGATCTTCATGAGTTATTTTTGGTGTTGCGTTAGATCGTATGGTCCAAGGACTTGCCTCTAAGCATTTGGTGTTGTGTTGGATTGTACATGCCAAGGACTTGCCCCCAAGCATTTGTCCAAGAGCCGTCTAGTGGAGCAAATGTGGCATGTAAGGAACTTAGTGAATGCACCTTTGTTGGTCTCATATTTGATTCACGTCATTTGCCTGATTTTTTTTTCTAGCTTGAATGCAATGACACTAATAATATGATAAGCAAATTTGATAAAAATTCAAAGTCAATCTTTATTCTTTTAACAATGGTACAAAAGTGTACTTTACTCACTGCACAAGACATTACTGCTACAAAAAAAATCATTTTCAGAAAAATTCAAATAAAAGGCAACGTTAATAAGAAAGCTTTCCAAGACCAAATTAAAGTGAAAACCATTTTTCTTGTACATTCTAATATGAACACAATCAACTCAACACTCTTACAGTTCTCACAAAGACTCTCTGGTGTTTAGAGGGCTGTGTTTACACTCAAGTCATGACATAGGAATGTTCAACTATATGCTTACCTTTTAATCATCAGTCCCACACTTAAAAGTATTGGAAATACAAATCTGAGGGTCTTTCATTTGGTTCTAATGGGGCTCAGGTAAGGTAGGATTTCAGAGGGAGAAAAAGGGTAAATGCACTATGATTCCTAGAATTTCAAACTTGTGAAGGAATGCATTCCAACTTATTTCACTTGTCAAGAGTATTCTGAAAATAGGAACTTCATCAATGATGCTCATTATTCTCACTTTTCCTTTCACTTTCTTTTCAAAAATTTTTCTTTCTCTTTTTCAAGCATTTTTTCTTTCTTCTTTTTTTTCATTCATTTTTTTTCTTTTTCTTTCTCTTTTTCTTCAAGCATTTTCTCTCTTTTTTTTTTGTGTTTTTCAATCATTTTATTTTTTTGTTCTCTTTTCTCTCTCTTTTTTTTAGAGCAAGCAACTTGTGCATCTCACAATTTCATTCGTAACTTTCTTGACAAAAGTTTTTCCAAGGAATTCTCAATTATGCAATCACTTCACAAGTTATTTTATAGCAATGGAGTTGCAAGATTTAGTGCAAAAAGGGTTGAAAAGAGGATGGAATTTTTTTTTTTTTGAGAAAGGCTCAATCAGGCTAATTATCATTGGCAATTTTGAATGTCAAAGAAAAAGGAATCGATGGCTCAACTTTGGCTTCCTAGAGGAAAACAGGGTAGGCTTTTAGGTCAAGAGTTTATTCTATGGTGCCCTCTTCATTTTCATACTTCCAACAATCATGTGGATTTCAAATTTATACCAAGGCAAGTTCTAATGAACACTTTCCATGCAAGACACACTCAACAAGAAAATAATAGCACAAAGTGATGAGTACTCATAAAGGCTCAAGCATTCACAGGTTTTGGAACTATGTTGGGAATCCAATATTCATATGGAATAATACAATCAAAAAAAATTGCTCTTAAGATGGGGAAACTAAAAGCTTGGTCATTAACACTCACTTTGAAGAAATCATTTTGAGTTTGAAAATCTCCTATTACTATTTTTTTTATCATTTTTATCAGCAGTAACATCAAATAGAGCAAGTATTTCCTATGTCTTGTGTACAAATGTTAAATGATCAATCATGAAATGGGTTGAAGTCAAATAAACTCATAATATTATTAATGAAATGCATTCATGCTATTAAGAAAAAACATCAACAAACAAGACAAAACAAATGTACTATCATTGACCTAAAGAAACATTATTGTGCTAAGCTAGCTACATAAAACAATCCTAGATACTTGATGATCACATGAATGCTTGAGCTTGGTGTGATGATGTCTGTTCAATCATCTGAGTCATAGTCTGAATCTTGCCCTTCTAGTCCTTTGAAAGCTTTTGGTAAAGGCTCATGCTTCATGGCTTCGATTTCCTCAACTTGAAGTCTATCATCAATTAGGTCTTGGTTCACATATTTAAGCTTGATGCAGTTGTCGGTTGAGTGTCCTTGCACTTGGTGGAATCGGCAAAAGGCATTTGAATTGTATTGAGGTGAGCGGGTGTTTGGTGGATTCTTGGCTAGTTCATATTTAAATATCCCATGCTTTTCCATCCTTCGAAAGATGGCAGAAAGAGGTTGGTCAAGTTTAAAGAACTTACGCGGACTTGGAACCATACTCACTATCTTAATTGAACTCTTTTGAAGACATTCCTTTTGGGTTAATGGCTTCCTTAGTTCCATCACATCTTGATGTTCAACTTCTTTAAAGATCCTTGATAATGGTCGTTTGACACTTAGCCTCTGCCCTTGAATGATTGGTTTATAGAGCTCATTCTTGGGATTGGGGGCTCTGTCAAATGGCATGGGGTCTGCCTCCATTTCCTTAAACTTCTCAGGATGTCTTGCAATGTGGTCCATAGGTGGTTGTCCCAGGAATTCTCTCAACATGGACTTCACTTCATCCCTCACTACTTCATGAATTTATTGTTCATTCAAGGTTTGTCTAGGAGGATTCATGTTACTGTAAAACAAGGGGTTAGCATGCTATGTCATGTATGCAGGGATGCATGGATGCATGTATGCATGAATGTGAAAGACAAGGGAATACAAGTAGCAAACGTTAGTCATGCACATGTACTACCAAGTGGTAGACCTTCCAACCTTATTTCTCCTACATGCATGTTCATTTGGCCAAGTTAATACCTAGGAATGGGTTTGGGCCATCGCATCAATGGGGGATGCTCTTGCCGACGTTGTATGCACGTTCGAATAGAAAAAACTCTCAACATCCAAACCAAACAATAAGTCATTGTTATGTCCTTATCCCATGTCCTTGCTCTCGACGAGTCCTTGATGTTTCCCACATTCTAGGGTCACTTTAGCATCAATCAGGGGCAATTTGATCGACGCACCAACGTCCCTTAAACATAGGTAGTAGTCAAAGGTCACTCTTTTCAAACCCTTAATCGATCCTATGTTGTAGGGTCGTGTTAGTCAGATACAATTAGACTAACACTTGTCACCCCTATAGGTAGCAATTAGAGGCTTGATCCAAGGGTAATGACAATAGACCAGGTCAATACAATGGCTTCATGGCATCATATAACACATCAATCATTTGGTAAGTCCTAGTTGAAGTTGCTAAGGTCATTACATGGCTTTAGTCAGTTAAGTCTATAAGAGGTTCCTATAGAAGGTGAACTCCCATTAACCATCTCCCTCTTTCAAAAAAGGTTCAAGCGATGGTAGGACATTCAGCTCAGAATTTCCCATTAATTGTCACTTATTAACCATAACTATGATGGTAAGCAATAGTTGAACAATTCCATCTATGAGTGGTAGTCATTGAATTCGCCACCCAAGAAGTGCACATTGAAAATCAAGGGCATCTTGTCCAATGTTACCTACGAGATAGGGTGTTTTAATACAAGCATGCAATACAAGGAAACTAAAGTTTGGAATAATAATAAGAAGTGGCTATAATCACATGAATTAGTAGTCTGAAATCCCCAGTGGAGTCACCAAACTGTAGACACCAAACTGTAGACAAAGATGGGTTTCCTCAGTAGTGCAAGCCTGATTGACGACTACGGCACCGTGCATTTAGTGTAAGGAAGCTAATGGTGAGTCGCCACCTAAAACGGCATCAGGAACATCTTACATGGTGTGCATCTCGATTCCCCTAAGAATGGAAAGACACCTTGACCTCAGAGATTCTATGATCGGACTACCGCATTCTTAGGGCTTGATTCTTACTAGTCACTTCTAGAATTATTCTAACCTTTATTTCCTCTATGGCAATTATATCAAAGCAATAAAAAAAAGAAAATCTCACATTTTACATTCATTATACATTTATAAAAGTTAGTTTCTATTATTAACAAACAAGATTGATTGTAACAAATTTACCAAATATGATTAGAAATCAAATTACATGCAAAAGATGGTTAAAACACATATTTGCATCAAACAATACAACCTAGGTTTCTAACTTATTTTAGCATATTTTTATTGCCAAATAAACTTTATTAACCACTTTTCATGCATTAAAACCTCCTACAAGTACCCAAGAAGGTCTAGAAGCTTACCTCGTCACTTAATTCCACGTGAAAAGAAATTTTAAGCCAAAAAAGGCCCCAACGCCACTCCAAGATACCCAGCACCAGTGGGAGTGGCATTATAGGCTTGTCAATGCCAGTTTAACTGGCCCCAATGCCAGTCCAAACATAGATCCAATGAAAAATGCAAAAAAACATGGAAAATGCAGCAAAATGCAATATACAGATGATTTGAATGCCAAAATCAAATGTTCTAAGCCTTAAAACATTCATACTAATTCTAAAACATATTATCATGCATCAAAACACATTTTAACACATGTTTTCACTTAAAGATGTAATTTTTATGCATTAAAACCACAATAATAATCATAGAAAATTCATTTTAACATGAAACCAATTCATGTCTTTCCCATAACGTTATTTGTACTGTAGAACATTCTTGCCTGATGTATCTCAGTCATCCTTCAACCTTAATGTTAGTATTTCATACCAAAAATCCTCTTAATTTTTTGTCATCATAATCATGTAAGAATCATTTGTATTGGTTGTTTGGTTTATGTTCTGCATTTGC
>CANYLF013114393.1:0-11415 GCA_948193215.1 Bocquillonia castaneifolia
TTTTTTTTATATATTATTAAAATAAAAGGACAATATTTTAATATAATTTCTTTATATATTATTAAAATTCATTTTAATAAGATTGCGTGCAGTCTCTAAATGATTTCTAACAAATTTTAGCAAAACCTGGATCGGTGCGAAAAATCTTAGCATGTACATTTTAATATTTGCATAAATATTATGTTTTTCTTTACCGAACTCACTATATCTAGCTAGCATTTTTACAATTTAGTTACAATTTTGAAACCATTTCATTGGTTCAATGGCATTCTGGATCTTTCCACATTAAGCAAAGTAACATAATATGAAGTTTGTAATTTTGTATTATGAAGTTTCCTAACATTGTGCTTTCATATTACTGTGCAAACTTAGATCGGATTATATGATATTAGGATTGTATTTTAATCAAATAAAGTTAAATGGAAACATAGAGACCTAATTAAAAGTTTAAACACAACCCTTCACTGTACCTTTTGGAAGCTTATATTAAGTTAATAGCTAGCAATACACAATGTACAACATTTCTGAGCGACATAATGAAAAATGAAAGCTGATTAGAATTAGTTTATAAATTGGTTGACAAGTTTCTAATTTCTTTTCATTATTCTGCTATTGCACTCATTGTAGTTCTCTCTACATGCTTCATTAGTATCTCATATATTTTGTTCTTTACTCTCCCACAAGCATCTAATTCAGAATCCCGTAATGTAGATTTATCTTTGCATGTCATATCTAACCAGTCACTTACTTTCTTAATCTTATACATTATTTCAGCTGCTTGTTGGCCATCTGATCCTGAGGACCAAGTTTTATTGCTAACCCAGTCTAAGTAATCTTCAACATAATTCAGAAACCAGATTCTGCTCTCATTTTCCACGGAATCTGCCAATTCTACTGATACTGGTAAAGATCTTCCTTTTATCCAATCCTGTTGACTTTCCATTTTAGGTTCTATTCAAGTTATATGTAGCAATATTTAATTTTTCTCGTTACCTTATCTTCCAATGAGGCCTTGGTCTACTAGTTAAGGCTGAGGTTTTGAGACCACGAGGTTGATAATCGGTTTATAATTAATATACTTTAAGTGGTTTTAATTTAATTTCTTCTCAATTTGAGTGTTTTTATTATTTCTTTTTTCATATTTTATAAACTTTCAGGTTTAGGAACTCATGGAATCAAATCGAGACGAATTTGGAGTTGTTTGAGCTTCGAACTGAGCGGTCAAAGTCTGAACCGGACCGTTGACCAGAGCTAACCAGGTATGGTTTAGCCCCAGCCTAGTCCGGTTCATTGGCAAAAATTTTGGAGACAACCAGAAGGGGTCTGAACCATGGTCCGGACCAAAGACCGGAGACGGTCCAACCAGCAAGAAGGGAGCAATTGAGGAGTAGAAGCAAACCGGACCACGGTCCGGACTGTGAACCAGATCATGTCCGATTTCTGCCCCTTGGAATTTTGTCATTTTTTTTTGGCTTTGGGTGAATTTCAAAGGTCTTTTGGGGTATTTTTGGGACTCTTAGTGTGGAAAATATATATAGAAAGCTTATGAACAATTGGAGGGGGAGAAAAAACATAAAAAACACATTAAAGAAACACAAAACTCTCTTGATTTTCCTTTGGTTTTTGGATTGATTCAAGAAGACTTTGTAGGTTTTGGGGATTGAGAAGCTTAGCAATCATCTCTAAGACTAAGTGCTACTTTTCTTGTCTTCTTAATTTACTTTAATTTACTTTGTTATTAGTTTTATGTTTGTTTTGATGAATTTTAGTATGTGTTGGAACTAAAACCCCCAACTAGAGGGATTGATGTAATCTAGTTAGGGGTAATCATGTTTTGATGGGTTGATTAATTATAATTATATAATTTTTCATGGGTTTTCATTCAATTTGATTTCCAAGTGCTTAATTTACATTTTTCTTGATTGGCCACAATGAATTATGTGTTTTAGGATTGATAGTTGATCGATTGGTTATTATTAATCTGGTATTGGAAATTAAGCTTGTCAAGAGTTAATACAGACATGACAATTGACCTAGACTTGAATTAGGATCTTTGCTTGATGGGTTTGATTATTTAATCGGATTGCATTGAGAGATTGCACTGTCGATTTGATTAAACACATTTTTATGCCTCGACGGAAGATTAAAACATTTCAGAAAAGTTCTGCTTGAATGAACCCAACCCGGAAATGTGATTGCCCCTCTAGATTATGCCATGAACTCTAGTGCTTTTCTTCTTGAGTTACTTATCAATTTTAATTCTAATTTGATTTATTTTCAATCACAATTTCAGTTCTCAAGTTTTAAATTAATTGCTCAACTTAGTTTATATTGTTTTATTTACTTTTCAAATTAGTTAAAAATTAGTCCAAAATTTTCAAAACAATCAACCAAGAGTATTCGTTTTACTTTTTATGCAAATTGTGCCTATAATCGAAAAATTAATTTAAACACTTGTCCCTTAGGTTCGACCTCAAAATTTCGAGTTACTACGATAATCCATACACTTGTGGATCGTTGTCAGAGGTCTCAAATGCGTATTGTATGCTCTATGATATACTGTATAAGAATATTATAAAAAGAAAAGGAATTTTAGTTGTAAATCAATTGTCATGCATGCTGAATCTATTTTGATCTATCCTTATTTTTCTTTATTCATGTCAAATCTATTTTCATGAATTCTTATTTTTTTATTCATGCCAAATCGATTTTGATGAATCATAAATAACAAATGAATTGCTAGTTTATAAAATATGTTTATTTTTTCTCCTACGTGATGATATATATTTAAAAATATTTATAGTTAATTCTTATTATATATTTATTAGTATATTCTAAATAAACAACCATCATCTATTTACCTTAACATTTTAAATAAAAAAATCCAATCTAATTTAAATTAATTTAGATCGATAAATAAAATTTAATCTACTTTTATGTAATTTAAATAATCTTATATAAATAACAAATTTCATCCAATTTATGGAAATAACCATATGTAAATTATATTCGGTTATTTTAAAGTAGGTTTATTTATTAAAAAAACATGTTTATCGAATCAGGTGGTTTGTAGTTGTGTTAATCAATAGTTGAGTCTAGTTGAATTTGTAGACTAATATTCTTTATTTATTTACAACAATTTTCTTTATCATTTATATGAACTTGTAGACCAATTTTTTTTTTTGTAATATTACAAAATATAACAAATTTGTATGATAATACACGTTAATAAAAAAAATAAAAATATTGTAAAAGAAGTTATCATTTCTTTATATATTATTAAAATAAAAAATAATGAATTTTGATATGAAAATAATAAAAAAAGTTTTAATATTAAAAGGGTAAGATATGATACATTTAATGGTTTTTATTATAGTAGAATGATTTCTAGCAAATCAATGCCAAAACCTTAGCAATTAAAAAAATTTGCTTTATTTTTTCTTTCCCGACCTCAGTCTATATCTAGCAATTTTACAAGTCAGTACCATTTCATTTGTTCAATGGTGTTTTGGATCTTCTTACGCACCATGGTGCATAGCCACCACGTGATAAGGCTTAAGAACAATCATATACTTCAAAATTAGCTCATGTTCCAGAAACTTCTGTTCATAGGTTCTGTAAGTGCTTACGCACGATCGTGGTACGTAGCACCTGCACAATCGTACGTGTGTTACGCATAATTGTGAGGTGTTTATACATGATCGTGCATTTCGTCCTGCTTGTTAAATTTAGCTACAATAAATCTTTTTCGGCCAATTCTAAAAAAAAGAAATCTCGAAAAACCCATTATACAGATGATAGGATAGGACTAAGATAGTAATCTCAACAGAGATTAGGATGAACTTTCATGGAAAAAAGAAGAATTGGTAGATATTATCATAGGTGAAGCAAATCAAACCTCTTTTTAGACAAAGAAGATAAATTAAAAAACTCGACACTTAATTTTAAAAGTTAGTTTGGGTATTTTTTTTATACATAAAAGGAGGTAATTAGGGTCCAATAATTTATTTATATATCATTAAAATAAAAAATAGTGAATTTTAATGTGAAAATAAAAAAATAATGAATTTTATAATGAAAATAAAAAGATAATGAATTTTAATATGAAAAGAGTAAGGTGATTTCTTTTCATATTATTAAAATAAAAACAATGAGTTTTAATATATAAGAGTAAGATTTGGTACATATTATTGTTTTTTTTCCTAATGATTTCTTACAAATTTCAGCAAAACCTAGCATGGACATTTTAATATAATAAAAAAAACTAGCTCTAATGTCTAAATCATCAATTATGTCTTTTCTTTCCGCAACTCAGAGTCTATATCTAGCATTTTTAAAGTTAGTTAGTTCCAATTTTGAAACCATTTTATTGGTTGGTTCAATGGCTTTTTGGATCTTTCCACCTTTATGTAAAGTAACAATAAATGACGTTTGTACTTATGAAGTTTCCTAACACTGTGCTTTCAATTACTCTGCAAGCTTTTAGATTGAGCATGTGATTATGATAGGTTTGTTTTTTAATCAAACAAAGTTAAAGGAATAATAGAGATCCTAATTAAAAGTTTAAGCACAACCCTTCACTGTTCCTCTTGGAAGCTTATATTAAATTATTAGCTAGCAATAAACAATGTACAACATTTCTGAGAGACATAATGAAAAATGAAAGCTGATTAGAATTAGTTTATAAATTGGTAGACAAGTTGCTAATTTCTCTTCATTATTCTGCTATTGCACTCATTGTAGTTCTCTCTACATGCTTCATTAGTGTCTCATATATTTTGTTCTTTACTCTCCCACAAGCATCCAATTCAGAATCCTGTAATGTAGATTTATCTTTGCGTGTTATATCTAACCAGTCACATACTTTCTTAACCTTATACATTATTTCAGCTGCTTGTTGGCCATCTGATCCTAAGGACCAAGTTTTATTGCTAACCCAGTCTAAGTAATCTTCAACATAATTCAGAAACCAGGTTCTGCTCTCATTTTCCAGGGAGTCTGCCAATTCTATTGATACTGGTAAAGATCTTCCTTTTATCCAATCTTGTTCATTTTCCATTTCAGGTTCTATTCTAGTATGCATGATGTCAGGATTGCTTCTCTGCCTCCTGAGAGTTGATGGAATTTTTGGTATGTTTCCATGGCTTGTGTTGATTGGTAATTTTGTCAGATTGGTACCTGACATGGAAATATTGCTGGTTTTGATATGATCAGAAATTGGGTTCTGATCAGATTCTAAAGCTGATTTTGTTTTCTGCCCAATGCAAGTCTTGTTTCTCGACTAGTAGGATGAAGATTGCTTGGATCACTGGTTGTTGATTGAAAATGCTAATTTAATCTGCTCCAAGTTATTCTCAAAAATGAAAAACCTTTCTAGTGATGGATAGTGTTGGTGTTCCTCTTCCTTGGCTGAAAGAATGTTAGAGTAAATGCGGGAAAAAAGATGAAGACTCGATAGTTAGTTATTATAGTAACTTGGAAGGTTTGTAAACTTGCTATAATTTTTACTTGGAAAGTAAATTTTTTTTTGAGTTCTTGGAAGGGAATTCGAACATTAGACTCTGAATAGATATAAGCATTTCTGGGAAAGCAAATTGAAATTAAAAAAACTTACGCGTACCTTAGGCATTTGAGCAAACTGTTAGAATTATATGCTCTCAAAAATAAATATTTTAATTCATTAATATTATTTTTACTCATTTTCATATGTATAATTTTATTAAGGTATAATTTCAATTATAATCGATATATGATATCAATTTGACTTGACTTAGATATTATTAAATTATACTAATGGTTAATGAACCAAAAATTGAGAGTAATGATTTAATAGTTAATATTTAAGTTTGTTCTAGACTTTTAAAGATTAAAGTCTACATTTGTTGTGTTGCTATATGATAGAATGATTTACTCCATCATTAAAGTGTTGACTTTAAACAATAAGTGGGTGTGATATAATTAAGTTGTATGCACATTGAACTAGATCCATTATAGAACACTGGTATAAATATGAATTTGTTGTCAAAATAAATATTCTAGCACAAAATCTCTTTGCCCTTAGACCTGAGAGGTTTACATGTATTTAATTATTATATATATAATTTTGATTTGCCAAAAGTTGATGCTGAATTAAAAGGCTATATATAGGCATGTTGGATTACATATCTAATAATTAATTTATATAAATGCTCAATAAGGAATCCATCATTCTCAATTAATGAGAAAGTATATTCAATTAGTTTTCATTTAGAATTGGACTCAAAATAAACCGGCCGGTGCTATTTTAAAATTGTTTTTTGTTATATATATTTATTTATAGTATAAAAGATTTTATAAACATTTTTAGAAGTCCAATTAAGATATGAAAATTAGGATTACATTAATTTATATGAGAATAATATATGACAACTACCTATATATGGAATATAGTATGATGGAAGGTGCATCTTTTAATTTTGTATGAAAGGGTGTCACTTTTTGTAATTAATTTATTTTCAAAATAAATAACAATATGTTGATGGACATTATTGTTATCTGGTATTTAATTCAAAATTAATTTAACTGATGAGATCAGTTAAAAGGTGAGAAGATAATATTAGATATTATAACTTAAGTCAAATATTTAATTGACTTATCCTTATTTTTGAAAACAAATCTCTAAGAATCTGACGCATATCTCTCTAAAAGAAAGTGGTCTATTTATAAAAAGACTTGATTACTGTAAAAGATTGGCCATCAGAATCTATACAGTAAACTGATGAAACAAAATAGAGAGAGCATGTTATTCTTGGGAGGCAACACACTTGAGTTGCTATTAAGGGAGACTGAATTCAATTCATTTAACAAGAAGGTATGATTATAATCAAGGTTATCAATTTATGTGGTTTGTATTTTCAGATTTTAAACTTTCAGTGGTATCAGAGCCTACCACATTAAATTATAATTTTGATTGAGTTAATTAATATATATTAAATATGTATTAATCTATATGTACTACCCTTGTAATTGATCGGATTTGTTCGCGGGATACGGATTTGCGCTTCATCACAAAATTATGGATTTGTGCTTCTATTCTTGTCATTGGATGATGATTGGATTGTCTTTGCTGCGTTGATGTTCTTGCGGAAACTAATTATTGATTTGGCTCTTCGTTTGTCACTACGGTATGTCTTAAAACTGAGATACACATGTATCAAGAGCCCTGTATGTATGTGTATATATAGACCTAATTCTTAAGAGAATCTTTTATATTATTATAATATAAATCAATGATTATGCATGCGAAATGAAATGGGTCATATTAAAGTTATATATTAGAGAATGAAATTATGGTATGATCTGCATGATGAGTGATATTCGTCCTTTTTGTTTGGGATATTCCAATCTTACAGTATATATTAAGGAGAATATGATCTTTTTCTTTTGATTGATACATATGCCCATATCTTACATATATGTAGATCTATTTTGACAGTAACGATATAGGCTCTCCGGTATGTTTTGAACATGTTAATATTTATTAGTTTCAAATAGAGTTTGCTGCCTAGCTTGTTTTTTGCTGGCATGATTATTATTAGAGATTATTCATATGGGTATATTTTCAGATTGTTTTAAACATGAATATGTGTCTTGAATATGATATTCCATACATGGTAGTAATTTTTGGATGCTAGCAAACACGATACAATGAATTGAATTTGTATGAGATACAAAATTGTTTGGTATTCTATAAAAATATTAAGTGCTAAATAGAATTATTTATAGAATAATTGCTATGCCTCACCATTATTGATAAGTAAAATTTTATTAGATTAAAATTTAATTGAAGCCAAAAGGATAAGGTTAAATTTATGTTTAATAATATTTTATTTATTTCTTAGGAAGATAGGCATATATATGACTAGTGGGAGTATTAGCTAAAATAGTAATATGATCTCATAAGTTCATATATGATTGCTTAAATGATTGTATGTACTTAACTAAATTATATGCCTAATCAAAATGGTAGAAGACATATTAATTTAGAAGCCAAAAGAAAAGTAGAAATCATAATAAATTAATACATGAGATGTGATTATGATAAGTAGTAACTACTTGCTTTTCTTTTGTGTATAAAATTAATTTCAAAAGAAATATTTGATACATGAAAATAAAAGTTTCTAATACCTAGCTACATGAAAATTGAATATAATTGTTATATTCTCATAGAAAGTTTGTTATATTTTCTTGCGTGGGTGGTACCATTACGATTTGAAAACCTAAATCTAATGAAAATATGCATATAAATGATATTTATTATGTGACTTATTTGCATATTATAGTATGACTAATTTCAATCTTTTATCAAAGATTTTGGATGAAAACCGTTTGACGGGTCCAAACTATGTGGATTGGAAAAAAAAAAAACCTCACTATTGTTCTCACTATTGAGAAAGTTGCTTATGTCCTTAACACTGATCCACCTGAGCGGCCTAGTAACAATCCAGTTGATGCTACTGAAGAGAAAAGAAATGCTTTTGAGAAGTGGTATGAGTTAGATGAGCTGGCTAAATGTTTCATTTTAGCCTCTATGACTAATGTGTTGCAAAAGCAATATGAGGGTATGAATACTGCTAGGGACATGATGATGAACCTAAAGGAAATGTTTGGTGAAAAGAGTAGAACTGAATGCCAAGCCACTATGAAAAGCTTGATGTCCACTAAAATGGTGGAAGCCACCCCTGTGAGAGAGCATATGCTCAAGATGATGTCCTATATTGATGAACTGGATATGTTGGGAGCACAGATGGATGCTACAACAAAGGTAGATGCGGTATTATCATCCTTGCCAGATTCATTCAATCAGTTTGTGTTGAACTACAACATGAACAAGATGGATGTGACCATGTCAGAATTGCTCAATATGTTGCAATCAACTGAGGACCTCATTAAGAAGGAAAAGCCTTCTATTATATAGGCAGAAAAAAAGGAAATCTTCTAAATTCAAGTCCAATGGAAAGAATTTTAAGAATAAGAACAAGTTCACAAAAAAGGCTCATTTAGGACAAGTTGCTAAGGCAAATGAGAAGAAGAAAGGCAAGGGAAATTATTTCCATTACAACAAGCCTGGTCATTGAAAGAGGAATTTTCGCCTTTATTTGGCTACTTTGAAAACGGACAAGCCAACTGAAGGTATGTCAAATTTGCTTATCATTGAAACTAACTTAATGGATGGTCCATTTGATAGTTGGTGTGTAAATTTTGGTACTAATTCATACATATGCAATACGTTGTAGGGGTTTTAGGAGACCAAATGACTAAGTGATAAGGAGCTAGTCATGAAGATGGGAACAAGTGCAACAGCTGCAGCAGTCGCCATAGGAGCTTTCTTTCTAGAATTATAATTGAATAAAGTTTTAGTTTTAGAATGTTTGTTTATTCCCAGTGTTCGTAGGAACTTGATTTCAGTATCAAAGCTTGCTTTTTCTGGATATTCATTGCATTTTTCTTCTAAGGTTGTTATTAAATATAATATCAAGTTTTTAGTTTCTGGATTTCTATAAGATGGGCTTTATTTCATAAAACATTTAGATTATTCAATGAATTGCTTTGAGAAAGATGATTCATCTAATGTGCAAATTCTGAAAAGGAAAAGGGATATTAATCCCACATATTTATGGCATCTAAGGCTTGGCCATATTAACATTGATCGTATCAATAGGTTGGTACAAGATGGGTGTGTATGAAAGGGTTTTCGGCCCAAACGCCCAAGGCTCTAGCAACCACGTCACTGCTACTATTTAAAGTTAGGGAACACACATTAGCTTTATTGGGCGTAGTGGAGAATGAGGAGTCGCCACTCGAGTTGTTTCGGGATTGCCTTTTTATAATGTGATGAACGACTCGATCCTCATTAAAAGAGTAATTATCATCATCACCTAAACGATTCCAGGTTTAGAATAAGCATCCCATAAAGCGTATTTTATTATTTAATTACCAAGTGAAATTATTACTTCCTTATTTTAACAGGCACCATGTGAGGGAAAGCGTATAACAGCAAATGGAAATATATTATGCGCAAATTTATAATGAATTTAACAATATAGCAAAGATCCCTAATTTTTTCTAGCCCAATTTTATTATTAACCCGGCTTGTTAGTTCTAATTAATTACATAAAAAGCATGGCAATGTTTATTTCTATTTATTTTATGTACAAACGATTACCACATATTTTTTTCCTAATTTATTTACATGCAAAATATATTAAAAGTGAGTTTTTACATATTTTACGCTCTAATTATTTGGTTAAAGTTTATACGTTAATTAATTAACATCTAATAAAATAAATATTGGTGGATTATATATAAACTATTACAAAATATTTAATAAAGCATAAAAATAAGCATAATGCATCCACCCTTAAAGATATGGAAGGAGGAATGATTTTCTACCAATTTTATCTAAAATTACCAACTTTAATATTTAATTTTAATTAATCCTAAATTATGCCAATATGTGATAAAACAATAAAATAAAGGTACAAAAGATAATTATTACAAATTATAACATGATCATAAATTAAATATTACAATGTAAATCCTAAAGAAAGGAAAGAGGAAATGCGTTTCTAGATCCATTTTAGTGATTATCAGATTAATTAATTAGTCTAATTAAAGCTTAATTAACTAAAAAGGTGAAAATCTAAAGTCCCAAGATGAACAAGTGATTGCTCTTTCGATCACTCAGTTGAACAGGTGATCGCCTGTTTGATCACTTAGTTGAACAGGTGATGCCTGTTCGACTTAGTGATCGAAGAGCCGATCACCTTTGTGCTCCGGACCCGCACAAAAGTTAGTTTGCTGTAAAATCAGAAAATAAGCTTATTAAATTATAAGAAACGTCTCGATCATCATAATATATTTATTATCATGCTAAATTAAGTAAATACTTCATTAGAACATGTAATCATATGAAAATTATTAACAAAATATCAAAAACTTATAAACTAACTCATGTAAGCAAATAGTGACACAAACTAACTTGATCCATGCAATTGAACCATCTAAATCATGCAAGTTACGTTAGAAATGTATAATAATGGTTAAGACAATAAACATAAACAATAAATCATCAAGATCAAACTCACATAATTAATGAAATTGAAAATAAAATAATCGAAAATAAAATAATAGAACATATGAAATAAGTCAAAGAAAAAAGAAATTAAAATCCTTGTGTAACGACCATAATTAATTATGGATTAATTATGCATTTATATATGTTAAACCATTTCACTAAGTATGTCTTTGGATACATAATTATGTGTAATACATTGCATAAGATGAGGTAAGATATATTGTGTGAAATAAGGTTTGTGGGAGTTGGATTAGTTGATGGACTAGATTGTAAGGGAAGTTGAGGGAGCTAATTGTAAT
>CANYLF013114664.1:0-12469 GCA_948193215.1 Bocquillonia castaneifolia
ATATAAATTATGTTTTTCTTAAAATTATATACCATTCATAATCATGAAAAAACTATATACTTTTAAAAATAACCTACTTTTTTCATAAATTCAAATGGTGTTTGTGACTACAAAAAATTATATTTTTCTCAACAATGAAATTTTTTCATAGTGACAGTAAGAAGTTATATTTTAGTAAAATAAAAATTCTTTATTTGTAAGTACCAAAAAGAAGTCTTATTTTATGTAAAATCAAATAATTATCATAATCGTAAAATAATATATTTTTTTTCATAAAATCATTATGTTTTGTATAATTATAAAAAATAAATATGTTTTATGCAAATTAAATAATTTTCTTGGGTGAGAAAGAAAATTATATTTTAATAGAATCAAAATTTTACTTGTAATTATGAAAAATAAGCTTGTAATTATGAAAAATAAGTTATGTTTTGTGAAAAATCAAGTAATTTTCATAATAGTGAAAAAAGCTATATTTGCATAAAATTAAAATATTTTTCATAATTACGAAAAAAATCATATTTTATTTTAAATCAATAATTTTCATAACTATGAAAGAAAACTATATTTTCATAAAATCAAATTTTTTTCGTGACTGCAAAAAAAAGTTATATTTTGTGCAAAATCAAGTAATTTTCGTAAGTGCGAAAGACATCTATATTTTTCTTAATGTGAAAGAAAGTTAAATCATTTTTCGTGATGTGAAATATTTTTCAGAAAATCCTTTTTGTAATTGCGAAAAGCAAGTCAATTTAAAATCAAATCATTTTCATAACTGCAAAAGAAAGTTATATTTTGAAAAATCATAACATTTTTTGTGATGTGAAAGAAAGTTAAATTTTCAAAAAATTAAAATATTTTTCATAATTACATAAGATAAGTCATGTATTATTTAAAATCAAATTATTTTCTTAATCAGGAAAGAATATTATTTTTTCACAAAATTACAATCCATGGAGATAAAAATATTTATTATTATTTTATTTTATTTCATTATTGTTGTTATTATTTTTTTCAATTAGGTCATTTATCCAAAAAAAATTACTTTCTATTTTAAAACACCTCTGAACTAAGAGGTGTAATAAATTAAAATTTTATTTATTTTCATAATAAAGAATTTTTTTATTATATTTCTTACCCCCTTTATCCAATGGAATATTTATTATCATCTTTATAATTATTTTTAATAATAGAAATTTTAATATTGCTCATGTTTCTCACCCAATAAATAAATTGATTATTTCATCCAAAAGAATTAGATATATATTTTTTTATAATTTTATGATTTTTACTAATTTTAGAAATAATTATTTATTTTTTACTAATATTTATTCTTCAAATTAATTCCTTACCTAAAGGAATAAAAGAAAATTAAATTTAAGCCTATATATATATATATATTGAAATTTTTTTATTAGTAGAAATAAAAATTAGGTGGAAAGATGTGAGCCATTAGATTTAACCCGAACCTATGTGTACCATTTAGTCCCTATGATATCCTAGCCATGATTTTTAAGTGACTAAATGCTAACCACTCAACATTGTTTTAATCCTACCCCTTGATTTCAAAGATTTTAATCTCAGGCATTTATTTGAATTACTCCTGTTATTATGCCCAAAACACTCATACAGTCATACTTTTGATCCATTCTCCTTTTCTTTTTCCTCGATTACTGTCTTCACTTCCCTTACAATTGAGACTTGTTGCATGAATGGGATTTCAGTAAAGAAACAATTCATCAAACCCTACTCTTCTCCTTATTCTTTTCTTTATCCCCACCATTTCAAGCAGTTAAAATCATATCAAGAACTGATTAACAAGCCCTGCTGTGCTGTCTCTATAGTTAATGAGTTATCCTTTTTAAGAAAACAAAGAAAAGTGCCTCTTTTTCTTTTTTTTTTTCATGGTTTCTCACCAAACCCAAATCTCAGCTCTTTCCTCACGCGGCTTACGAATTGCACAATATAAACCTTAATTTCGGGCTCATCATCAAGGCAAGGCAGTCTTGGTTATTCAATGATCAAATATCTATGCAATTGTGATTTGTACAAGAGAATGTCTCCTTCAAAATCGTAAAAGAATCCAACGACAGCATTAAGAAGAGCGATCGAGCAATCTCCATCATATTCATTTTCAGGTAACAGTTTTTATTTTTTTAGGTTTGGTCGTCTAGTCATTTGGATTCTCTTCTGTACCCTTTACGTCAATATCAGACTGAAAATGATTGACAAATCTCATGATAAGGATTAAGAAAATAAGTGAGAAATTATTGGGTTTTTTTGGGTATAGAGTTAATTTAATCCAAAGATTTTGGATTGCTTTTTTTTTTTTTTTTTTTGTGAGTGAGATTGATTTTGCTTCTTCAAAATTCATTTGGGTTCCTTAGTTGAGTTGAAAAATAATGGTGATAGTTTGCTATAGATGTCACTGTATTAACACAGACGTTATTTCCCCGTGAGTTAGAATGGGGAATAGAATATGTCACATATTAAAACCTGAATTTCCATTTAAATGTCTGTAATTAAAGTTTCATGGTATTTTTGCAACTTTTGTCCAAAAAAAAAATATTACCTTCAATTAGGGTTTAATTTATCCACTTTATAATGCATTAATTTTTTTTAGGTTAAATAAACCAACCAGAATTCATGGCTGAAACTTGTATCGAAGATTCAAGTATTGCGTGGCTTTGGACCATTGAGTACCTAGCAAGCTTCCCTCAAATCGACCCTTCTATTTTACATGGTAATTAATTTTATATATTTTTTCTTTTCAAACAAATTTAATATATATTTCTGTTCCGTTACTTCCTTTTTTTATTATTATTTATCTGTTAATATTTTCTTGTGATTTAAATTGGTTATTGATAATCAGATTTGATAGATGAGGCACCAGAATTACCAGAGGATTTAGGAAAGAACGCAAGGGAAATGATTGCTTTGAAATGCTTAGAGCATTTGTTTCCTATTAATACTAATTCTGATGAACCTCCTTCAAATGATGTCTCCAATTCCAAACATACGTTTCCCCTTCATGAGAACTGTGAAGATGTTCTTCAATTTATACTAAAAGAGGTTTTTTTTTCCTCTATTTATGCCCTTTGATTTATACACGCCACGCATTTAATAATTTATGCTGATTACTTTTTTTTTTTCATTGATGTTGTTAGACTTCAGTATCTGACTTGAAAATGGCTGCACCCGATTTGGTGAAATGGGATATTCGTCCATTTATCTTGCATAAAAGAGCTTCCTTGCCGAAATGTGCTTTGCAACTGGTAATGTTTTGGGGATCTTTTTATTTTTTGTTTTGTTTGTTTTGGATGTCATATGGATGTAGTGAATGGTTTTTGTTCTTTATTTTACTCTTTGTCATTGTGCTCTTTTTCTTTCCTCTGGTGTTTATAAACAGTTGAAAGATGCAATTCTTGAAAGTACCCATCCGTGCGCTGCTTCCTTGAGAGAAATTAGTGGTCTTATGCATAAAAGTAATGATGGGAATGATGGAATCGCTGTTGATGATGATGAGAGTGATGCTCAAATTATGGCAGCAGAAGGAAGTAACATTCATTTACCACTTGGAAATAAGGATGGAATGGTGGGATGCAATGCTCATCAGAAAAATCTATTACCCTTGAAGAGGAATAGGGATATTTTGGATAATGAACATCCTGTTGGAGATTATCAGGAAGATCAAGGTGGCATGAATGATGGTAATCATTTAAATGCCAAGAAGTTTAGGTATGATGCTTCATGTTCTCATAAGTCTGGGGAGCAGATTTTAATTCCTCAGTCCCGTGATGAGTTTGTGGAAGATTCTACTGAAATTATGGTTGGAGTTACAGAGAGGGGGAGTTATTGTGTTGAAAGAGACTCTGAAGTAGAACAATTGGGTTCTGAAACGTTAGTTGATATAGAGAAGTACCAGAGAAGTCCAACTGCTGAAGCTAATCCTGACTTCCAGCATAATCAATGTGACTATGTTAATAGCACAACCAAAATGCCACAAGGTACACCTGAAGATGGAGCCTGCCAGCATAATTTGATGGATGAAGTCAGTGATGCGCAACCTAGACCATCAAATGCTGAACCATCGCTGAGAACCCTGCCAAATGTCTCTGCTGATGATACCAGAGATACCTGTTTTTGCGGTGATCAACTTAAACCACCAAATGTTTCCTTGAGTGGATTTCCTAGAGGCAATACTGTTGAAAAATCAGGTGATTGCAGTGAGAATCTTTATCAAGAAGATACATCAAGTGAAAGTAGTGGGCATCATCACGAGAAGATTGATATAGCCATGAAGAAGAGTCATTTTTTGAGCTCTCAATGTACCCTAAGTCATGTTTCCCTATCTGACTGGACACAGATAAATCTTTGTGTACAATGTGGCAAAGACGGTCAGTTGTTGGTTTGTAATGCTGTTGGCTGTCCATTGGTGGTTCATGAGAAGTGCTTGAGTTGCTCACCAAAATTTGATGAGGAGGGAAACTTCTACTGCCCATTTTGTGCATATTCTAATGCTATATCAAAATACCTTGAAGCTAAGGAAAAGGCCACTTTGGCAAGGAAGGACCTAGCTGCATTTATTCATAAACGTCCTGAGAGATCACATCCGCAAAATCATGGTAATTTTGAGCAGGACAGAGAAGAGGATCGTCTTGATAAAACCCATGAAAGTGGGGATTTGGGAGAGAGAGGATTTGATCACATAAATAATGAAGAGCATGCCTGTATAGTCAAAGGCCATCATAAGAAAACAAGAGGGGATGAGCAAACAGAGGAGCCTATTTTATCATGTAAAGTCAATGGCCATCCAGAGAAAACAAGAGGGAATAAGCAAACTTCTAATGGGCTTAAGCACCTCAGAATGATTTTGTCTTCAAATAAAAAAGAAGCTGGAGGAATTCAGAAGGAAGTTCTACAGAAACAAAGCAGTAATTTAGTAGAGAAACCCGTTTGTACTGGTAATATTGATGGAGAAACATCTGATGATGAGAGTGGAGAAAATATGGTCTCTAATTACTTCATAAGATCGCGAAGGAGGAGGATGGGAGAGAAGCAATAGTAAGTTCCTGCTATTTTTTGAAGTATTTGAGGCATTTTCTGGATTATATTTATATGCTATTTTTTAAAGCATCTGAGGCATTCTCTGGATTATATTTATATATATGTACATAAAAATCTATGTATGTATGTTGGTCAGGATTTGAATAAACTCTAGAAAGACCTTAACACTCTCCTTTATTCTTATTCTTTTCTTTCTTTGTTTCATTTTTGGGCTCGGGATCCTTCCCTCTTTAACCAAGTTCCCACCTTCTAGTTAGGTGGTAGGTTTTCATTTGAGTAACAACTAATAGGCTGTCTAAACTGTGATGTGCAGTGTATATCCATTAAGATTTCCCCAGTTGAGGCGAAAGAAAATTCCATGGACAGCTGAGGAGGAAGAGATGCTTAAGGTACATAATAAGCAAAACAAGTTATTATTTGTCATACCTTTTTAGTTTGTTGTGGTCTATTATGTTGCTTGACATCAGTCATGAAAGATTGAAAAAGTATATATAGCTATTAGCTAAGATATATACCGGTCAATGTGGTTCTGTTTGGTGAGAAAAGCAGAAAGATATTTGTTTAGCAGTTGATGTGGTCTTTGTGAATCTTGTTGATTATATTATGTTTTGGTTTTGGCTTTCAAAATTAGGAGTTGTTTGAATGATCTCTCTCTTTTTCTAAAGCTAATCGAGTTCTTTACTTTCTCATAAATATTTCTTTGCTTTCATGTCACTTTAACAGTTATATAATGTTTCATTTACAGTACCTATCTGGCATAATCACTCAAAAATCTATTATTTTATTAATATGCTTGTAGGGTGCTAATCAAAAGATTTGTTGAACTTCCTCTATGTATTTTGTTGATTTTAGTTGACTGTCATGATCTGATGTGGTAGAGCATGCAACTATATCATTGACCTTCCTCTGGAAAAACAATTTTCTTAATTGATTATTTTCTGTTTAAACTTCAAAGTTGAATTCAGGATCTTTGTACTTTTACAAACAAAGTAAAGCCGTGAAATGGTAAAATTCACAACAATTAGTGTTTGACCTTCCTCTTGAAAAACAATTTTCTTAATTGATTATTCTGTTTAAACTTTAAAGTTGAATTCAGAATCTATGTACTTTCACAAACAAAGTAATGCTGTGAAATGGTAAAATTCACAACAATTAGTGTTTCAGTCTATTCAGGTGGGCTGTGGCATGTTTTTTCTCAGCTATTCACAAAATTAGAGACAACGAAACATCATATTATTGAAAAAGCTGACAAATGAAGCTTTTTTTCCCCAATATGTGTTTGAATATCTTGGATAAGTGCATTGCTGTGAAAAACTATGTGAAACACCACCTCAGTAAATAAACAATAAAATAGAATGATTATTGTTTTTTCAGTCACGAACTTGGGAATTGTCTGTGTTGTACCGTGTATATTAATTCAAGTTTATCTGCAAGGACTTTTTGCAAAATATTATATTTGAAACAAGATTAGAACAATGCTAAAGAAGTTTTGTTCTTGTGAGTTTATGTAACGTGTGTGTGATATTGTTGAAGTTTCTTTAATTTAGGAAGGGTATGCTAGTCAAATGAATTGTAATATTAATGGTGGGAGTGTTCTAGTGAAGAATTTTTTTTTTTTTAACATTATAAAAAGAAAAAATAATTCAAAAGGGGGAAAGAACAATCAATGTGGAAACCAGTGTAATGCTACTTAGATCAACCATCTAGGTGTTTCATGGATAATTTCCAAATATATATACATTTCTTTTCAGCCATATCTGGGCATGATTTTTCTTTGAAAAGAAAAATAAATCTGAAGTGATAGGGATAACAAAAGTAAAAAAAAGAGAAGTTACAGTTCCTAATTGCAAGGTACTAAACTGCAGGGTAGATGCTTCATCGTACATGTTCATTAGCCTAATGAATCTGATTTTTAGTTTTCATTGGTATGATTGATCATCGCATTTCTTTTGCAGGAGGGAGTGCAGAAATTGTCAAATCCTGGTGACCGCACTATACCATGGACAAAAATTTTGGAGTATGGTAGTTCTGTATTTTTGAAGGAGCGAAATGCGACAGATCTTAAGGACAAATGGAGGAACATGTGCAAAGGAAGTCCTAAATACAAATAGTGTAATCAATCTGGCCAATTCAATCAGAATGTCCCATTCACTTATGATTTTCTTTTCACCGTCCTCTGTCTGTTGTCAGTAATTTTCATTTGATTCCTGGTTTCTGATGGTTGAAGATTACACCAGAGAATCTGATTCCATAGCTGAAGAACTCTCAAGGGATCCTGTTAATTATATGTCCTCATGGGTCATTATAATCAAGTTGGAGATTATGGTTTTTCCATCTGTGCAGTGTTTTTTAGGTCTCCAAGTGGAATAGGGACAAGCTTTCTCATGTAATTGTCAAATATAAATAGCAGCAACAGAAATCCAGGAAGTTGGGATGCATGTTTAATTACAGGTCATGCTGCAGGATTCTACGATGGTTGTTAACACTGTAAAGGATAGGTGTTGATATTTAGAATTTTGGGGTTTGTCTGTTGTTTCAGTTTCATATGTACAGTGGAATTTTGCTCTTGTATTGGAAAGGCTATAGAAGTTGGTCAATTTACAATGTCAGTTTCTTCCACCTCTGCTACAAAGGGCGATTTGGTTTTTTTTTCCCCTCACAAGTCCAGACTTCTGTCAATGAATCAGCAGGTTGGCTTTGGCAGCACATCAGCGGACATTTTTGAGTAACTGATATTGCTCCCTCCTTCAACAGCACCAGGAAGAGATTAGAAATGGAAGGATCTTTGCTCAGCATACATCAATTTTGTGGCTGTATATTTTATTTTTGTTGTTTCTAACGTGGGTTTGTCTCTTCCATTTTGGTAGGAATTCATATTATTCCTAATTTTCAATTTGCATTATAAGAACATTAATTGCCTCTATGATATCATCACATTATTAGCACATCAATTCGATAATTGATTACATGTATATTTGATGTATAATTATTTCTTTCTTTTGCCTCGTTCATTTCATCCTTCCACCATCTCCCGCTTTGAGCTAAGTTGATTCTTGATCACTTGTGATGATGGGAAACATTAGGCATGGAAATTAATGTAGCAGCGCATTAAATAGTGAAAATGAAGAACATTAATTTTTGTGGCCATCTCAATCTCAACTTTGTTACACAGATTAAAATTTTCCGGTCCATTCTGAATTTTTCATGAGCTTATTGTGTTGGTCACTGCCATCTTTGTAATCACAGCACCACCATATATAATACAAAGAAAGGCTGAACCACCTTAGTCTCGAACTGAACCTTAAAAAGCAAACAAAAAGGATATCAGGTTAACCTGTACAGAATCACGATTTAAAAGAGGTGGAGTCATAGCTGAAAAAGTAAAATTAGTATTTGAAATGGAGAAACAACAAAATTTATTTATAACATCTTTAGCTAAAAAAAACTTTTAGCTCCACTGTGGAATACGAATGTAGTATTTTGTTTCAAGCAAAAAGTTATGCAACTGATTTTTTTTTTTTTTTTTTATCTTAGATGTGAGCATGTTTCTCCGAAAAAGTAAGACAAGTTATCAATTATATTAGTAGCCTCATCCTCATGGTTTATCACATTTCATGTCCGTGTAAGTGTAACCACAGTTCCGCTTGCATATATTTTTTTTACTAAATTCTTAAATATGAATGAGAGAGAGTAGAATGGCATATCATATGCATGGGATGAAGGTGAAGGGGTGTCTCGAGAATCAGGGGCGTGAATGGCAGAAAAACATGTGAAATAGGGCTCGTGAAAGTTTAAATTGAAGGAGGTGGCTCAACTCAACTCAAGTAAAAAATTTCAAACTCAATTACTAACACTTGTTTAGAATCCGATGTCCACTACTACTACTAGTAGACTAGTGAGAGTGGGACTTTATTTATTGTTAGTAGTAGCATCATGCACTTCCATTTTCATTACTCATAAGCAGCCAAGACTCAGTTCCCCTGCTCCCAAAATTCCTTTCATCCACCCCTACTTATTTATTGCTATCTCATTCCCATGTTACTCTTTGTGCCACTTTCATCCATTGACTTCAAAATTCTTCTTTATCAATTTTCTTGCACTTTCATTTTACATGTACTATTTTCTTCAAAACATAGACTAATTATTGGTCAAATAACACCAATAATTCATATTTTATTTTTGTATATTAAATTAAGTAAAATGTATTCATAAAACCTTCAGTTGTTTCCTCTAGAAATAACTAATTTATTAAACTTTTTATTTGGTGCAACTCAACCCTCCAATTCATAAGAAATGGTGCACATTAGTTATTACCTAATGAAAAAAAAAATAATGGATTTGCTTTAAGAGCGAACTCCTACAACTTCTCAAAATTTTAAGTATTTAGGTTTGCATTCGGTTTAAACTGAATCAAATCAAAATTTTTATGATTTTTAAAATTGAATTGAATCAAAGTGTACAGGGGTAAAAATCGAACCAAGTTAGTTTAGTTTTTCGATTTTTACATTGCAATTGGTTTTCAATTTGGTTCAATTTTTTTGTAAATATCTAACCGATTCAAACTGAAATTAAAAAAAGTTCAAAAATAAGAACCGAACCGGATGAAAATTAACTGATTCAATTCGATTTTTCAGCCTAGTTCGGCTTTTCACAACTCTATAAGTGTTGAGACATGCTGAATTAGAATTTATGAACTTAATTCTGCTTTAAACAAAACTTGAAATTATATCAATATTCTTTTTGATAAGTATCAATATTTTTTCGTCTTATTGTTTTGTATTTTTTGTGGCTATTTTATTTTAAAATAAAATAAATATATCATATTTTAAATTAATAGATGATGAACAAAAACTTCTCTTTACAACATATTTGATCTAATAGATTTCATATTTTTATCAAAATTTACAAAATTTTGTAATTAATTTGTTATAAATTTAACCTAAATTTTATATTTTAATTAAAATTTCTTTTTTCAATTTCATAAAATGCATTCCGTTTAGTTGAAAGATAAAATTGGTGAAATTTTCAGTAGAATTAAAAGTGTAAATTTATTTTTATAATGATAAAAATGCTTCAAATATCTAAAAAAATATAATCAATATCATATTATTCTTAAAAAAATAAAAATTAATTAACTTTGTATTTACTTCAAATATATGATATTTATTTAATTATATTTTATCCAAAATAAACGCTATTTTTTAAAAATATTAAATATGAAATTTTGTGTATAAATAAAATTAACTAAAACTTATTGAAAAACAAAAGGTGTGTAGAAAGGGTTAAATCCCTTTTTTTTCGACGGGATTAAATCCCTAAAATTGAATCAATACGTTTCGATAATGAAATAATGTATAATTAATGAATTATCTTAAGTAATATATTTTAATAAAAATATATTTATAATTAATATATATTTTGACTAACCATAAATATATTTTAATTAATATATTTATAATTTGACTAACCATAAAGCCTAATTGAAATAATGTATAATTAATGAATTACCTTAAGTAATTTATGCCTTTTTTTATTACTTATGTAAATTTTATTACTAAGTAGCATAACTAGTTTTGTTCAATAAGCTAAAATTTTAACTTAGAAGATCAAATCATATTAATAAAAATTCTGGAATAATGTATGATGAACAAAAATAAATATATCATATTTTAAATTAATATATGATGAACAAAAACTTCTCTTTACAACATATTTGATCTAATAGATTTCATATTTTTATGGTTAGCTTTGACTAACCATAAATCCTAATTAATATATTTTAATTAATAACTTTATAATTTGACTAACCATAAATCCTAATTGAAATAATGTATAATTAATGAATTATCTTAAGTAATTTATGCCTTTTTTTATTACTTATGTAAATTTTATTACTTAACTAAGTAGCATAACTAGTTTTTGTTCAATAAGCTAAAATTTTAACTTAGAAGATCAAATCATATTAACAAAAATGCAGGAATTCAATATTAATTAAAATAAAACTTAAAATATTAATTGTATTGTACTAACTACAAACTGTCGAAAAAGAATCTAATTTTAATAAAAAAGAAGTGTTTTTATTTTTTTTTTGAGTTATTGTCTACATTTTTAGACAAACTCTTTGAATTCAGATTAATCTACTTTGAGAGAGCTAATGTCTGATTGTGGCTTATTTAAACTCATTATCCTCTCCCAACGACATCAGAAGAATTTTACCGTTTTTACTACCTTTCCCGGTTAATAAAAGTAAAGTTAATAAAGGTTGTTAGTGTATACGAATAAAAGTAAGGACTACGTCAAAAACAATGGAAGTAGTCAGGCAAAATATTTCTTCCCAAAATTTAAAATTTGAACGAAGGGATTGGTTCAACTGGTAAAATTAAAAATTGATTTGAGGAAGAGTCACTTAATTACCCTCCAAAACCCAGACAACAATAAACCAACTAAAAATTCATTGAACCAATCGGTTAAAGTACAATCAATTGATTTGGTCACGGTTTAATAATTCAGGGTGGATTCTTTTTTCTTTTTACTTTTTTTTTGATAATTTTTTTTTTCTTTTTACTTCTTGTATGAAAAAAACTTAATATGATTTGATTTAAATAATTAAAATAAATGGATATTTTTTTTTTGAATATGTGGATATTGCGTATTTAAGTTATGCATAGTTATGTTTTTAATTTTTATTGTTAATTTGTTCTATTGAAAACTAATTGAGAGCCCGCGCGTTATGCAGGAAAATTTATATTTTAAAAAAATTGTAAAAATTTTAATTAATTATTGAAATTATATCTTATTTAAATTAATAAACTAATGATAATAAAATGTTAAAATACTACATATAAATTTATTCATAAAATAAAATTAACTAAAGTATTAGCTATATGTTTTAAATATATTAAAAATTATGAATATTTATTTCATGTTTATGGTAATTTTTATATTTTATAAATATATTCTATGCAACTTAAAAATAAAAAAGTTAAAAAATAAAAAATAAAGGATAAAAACACATATCTAAAGTATGCCTAAATAAAATAGTATTAATTAATCTAAAACTTTATAAAACAATTTAACAAACGGAACAACTTTAGCTTGCAAGCTTTATGTCCGAACGTCGAGAGTTCGATCGTTAGGGCCGGATGGGGAGAGTGTGCTTCTAAATGGAACTCACTCGACCGAAATTAGTCGGGGCTCCAAATGGGGCTCTGGATACCTGAGATAACAACAATTATCAAAAAAATTATAATTTAACAAATTTATATTTATAAATATCAACATATATTTAGGAAATAAAATGAATAAGAATTTTATAAACTGAAATTCTAATAGCTAAAAATAAAATATTAGAAAATTACTATTAAGAATAATTTTATTTTTCACTTAGCAAAATTTGACTGTT
>CANYLF013115698.1:0-18078 GCA_948193215.1 Bocquillonia castaneifolia
AAAGTTGAGAATTAACTTTGTAAATGTTTAGGCTTGATAAGAAATGTTGTTGGTTTTCTTCTAACTCATTTGGATGAGTATTTATAGCCCTCTTGCCAAAACTATCCATTACTAAAAATCTTGAGATGTCCCCAACATCCATGTGCACTTTGAAATATGTGCTTTTGTTAGTCAAATTGCTCTGGCAGAATTTGGAAAACTAGCCGTTGGTGCTGACATGTCAAAATATAGCCGTTGGAGGCCTGGAGACCGCTCCTAGTGGTTTGAGACCGCTCCTAGTGGTTTGAACCACTCCCAGCAGTCCAGGTATTGGTTTCTTCTGCCTGGGACACATGTTTGGGTGAACTTGGACCGCCTGGGCGGTTTTCAAACCGCTGCCAGCAAATCCTGCACAGTTGGACCAACTTCAAAACACCAAAACTTGATTTATACAACTGCAAATGCTTCAATTCTTTTTTTTTGTTGGAAACTTTAAGCCTTTTTCTACATTATGTGAGAAATTCAGCTCAAAATGAAGTCATATTAAAGGCCTAAAAAATCACACCCTTTTTTTTGCTCGAAATCCTGAGTAACCTTCACTCCAACAACCATTTCTCCCAACCTACAAAAGCTTTTGATGTGATTAAAATTGCATATGAAACTAGACTTCTAGGGCTATAGCCTTATTAAATTTCATATCAAATTTCCATGTGTAGAAGATTTGGTACCATTTCAAAAATGACCCATCTGCTCAGTCCTAAGCTTGTAATTCTAAGCATAATTCACTTAAAAAATCATAACTCCCAAAGTAATGCTCCAAATTGAATTCTACTTCTTGATATGAAAAATAAAAATTTTAAGCTTTCCATCCAAATATAATGAGTCCCTATATCACCTCTATATGAGTGTCAAAAGCTACTTCAAAAACGGGCATAGTGTGTAGTCCCACCATTGGCTTCTTTGGATATCTTCAAGTCTTGATTCTCCAAACCATCTTATCAATATTCAAACACTCCAAATCACTTTCTTAATACTTAGACTCCAAACTCTCACCTTTTCCCATGTGTTTTGATTAGGTTCATGCTTAAACCTATCCACTTAAGCTGATGTTCATTCACACGCTTAAGCTAGCCCTTAAGCCAAGTGTTTTCTTAGGATAACACTTGAACCTATCCATGTACATAAGCACAAAGCTCATGACTATATTTCACCATCACACTAAAGAACTTCATCATCTTAGGAGCTTAGTCATTTCTCACAATCCACTACAAAACTTTCACAAAAGTCCTAAAAAGTCTTCATCAAATGCACTTATGCAATTGCATTATATTCATTACCTATAAACACACTTAGCAAATGTATTATTATCACACAATATTTTGTATCATCAAAATCCCTATTGGAGTCTTAGGTCCTTGGGGCTAACATAGTCTTTCGCTAAAGGGTGGTAGTTGTCATCTTCATTTGTTGTTCATTTGCTTTGAAGTGAAAGAATCTATAACCTTTTGAATTGCCACTTGCCCCCAGTTGAACAATGAATGGATACCAATAGTCACATGTGAAATATGAAAGAATGGATAACCAAATGAAGAACACTACTTGAGAGTTTCATATTTTTATTTTGCCTTAATTTTTACCTAGACTACCTTGTACGAGGTCTTCTTTGAGTTTTGCGTACATATCTTGTACAAGGTTTCCTAGTAGGCATGCCCTAATTTTTCCATGTGCCATCCAAAAATGGGTTTTCAACTTATCGGGGTTTTTTTTTCTTCTCTTTTCCTTTTTTTTCCGCCTTAATTTTTGTATGAGTTGCTCAAGAATGAATTTTCCAACTCATCGGGCTAATTTTCTTTTTATCATTTCTTAATGTAGGCATTCTCAGGTTCAAACCTTGAGAGACGATTGAACTGTTGATATCAACCATGGTAGATCCTTGATCTTCTTGCAATGGCATGCCCGAAGCATGGACACTAATTGATGGGAAACAACATTAAAGATGATGAAGATTGAGTTGCATGAATGATGCATCATCTAATTTGTTCCACTTGCCTAATGTTTTTCTTTCTAACTTGAATGCAATAACATCAATTAAACAATACACAAATTTGACAAGCATTCAAAATCAATTCATATTCATTTAACAATGGCACAAGACTGTCGTTCATAAATTGCACACAATATTATTGTTGTCGTCAACCATCCCTCACGGGTTTTATGATTGATATTTTAACACTCTCCTTTTTCTAATTCACTTATTTTTGCCTGGACAACCCTTTCAGGTTTTATCCCCAATGGGATTTTATTATTATTTTTATTACTATTTTTTAGAGGTAATCACTTCCTCACTTTGAGATCACAACATTGTAGGTAAAGCCTTCTTTACTAAGTACAGGTCTTCTCAATTAGGCTTGAATTTACTAGTATTAAAAGGGATGTGCTAAGCCTACTTCAGAATCAAATCACCATTCTTGATTGGTCTAGGCTCAACCCCTTTATTGAAAGCTCTCACGATCCATTGTTGATAAATTTGAGTGTGATACAGAGCTTGTTTCCTTTTTTCCTCAAGGGATAACAGTTGTTGACATCTTGCATCGGCCCATTTGGTTTTTGGAATCTCTAACTCTAGTGCAATTTTGATATACATCTCTATTGATAATGCATCTTCAATTGTCCCATTGGCCTATAGGGAGAGGACTTGTGATGCTTAATCCCCTTTTTTCTAAAATAACTGATTTATTACACCTGAACTCTACTTTAAAATTCAGCATGCTCTGTGCTATCACTGTTGGCAAGGATACCGATTTAACATATCTTAAGAAGTATTTGACTGCCACTATTACGTATTTATGTCAAGTTGACACCTTCAGCCTTTTGCTCTTGTTTTCTTCTTTTTTACTCTATCTTTTTTTTTGCCTTGCTATTTTTTCTTTCTTTTTTGCTCTATCTTTTCTTTTGCCTTGCTCTTCTTTTTTTTTTTTGTCTTCTTTTCTATATTTTCTTGTAAGTGGACCTTATCTGACATTTATATCATTTTTTGATGATTGTAAATGGACCTTATCTGACATTTATATCATTTTCTGAATACGGTCTTGATTCATTGAGTTCCAACAGTATCATTATATTTGAATCTTTTGTGAGAGCATATAGCGATCAATGTGAAGTCCATAAGTTTCTGAGTGCACTTCCTTCATTACATCCTTTCCTTCCTCAGTCACTATTGTAGCAAGAGATGCAAACCTTATTTTGAGTTGCCCTTCCATTAAACTTGAGCTTCCATCATCCTTTTTTGAACCCGTGTGTTGCTTGAAGTTGTGATATTTCTTTTTATATTTCTTTCTTTCATTGATTTGTTTTTCTTTTTCCTTTTTATTTTTCTCATTTAGCAGTAACATAACATGCAATAGATATTTCATGTTTTTGTACAACTGCTAAATGAACAAGCTAGAGATGAATTGATGCCAAATATGCTTATGGTATAATCAATGCAATGCAATCATGGTATGAAGAAGAACACCAGACAAATAAAACAAAATTCATTATTATTGACTTTGAAAATGGAAAGATGCTATGTTTGTCATGAATCAAAAACCAAACGCTCTAAGAACTTTCCTCATGATCATCAATCTTCCCAGCATCAATCTAGTTCTGGATTATAGTCTTCAACTTGGTGTAATCATCAGTGCCATGCCCTTCTTTCTTTTAAAACTTGCATTAAGTGTTAGGGGTTTGGTCGGGTCGATTTGGATTAGCTGGCCCCCTTGTTATCACGATTTTCAATAGATCATCTTTTATCAACCTTTTAAAGACTTCAGAGAGGGGTTGATTGAACTTGGAGTAATTATGAGGGGCTTTTATTGCACTTGCATCAATAGTCATACCATAACTATCTTGGTTTCTTTTCTTATCTACTTCCATCTCTTCAGCTTGAAGACCATCATCATACAAGTCATCAAAGGTCTTCGGGTTCTTTGTTTACAGTTAATTGACCAAGTTTGGCAAAATGTTTCGCACGATAATGAGAACTTGATCCCTCTTCAATAGTTTGCTATTCATGAGTGCAACCTTATTCCTCCAACGGATTAGATAATCAGAAAAAGGATTCACCTCCCTTATGCTTGGTCATCTCAAGGTCATACAATGACACCTCTAAACTCATGTTATAAGCAATCTGCTTCACAAAAGCATCACATACTTCACAACAGTCAGCCTGTATGGTGTAAGACAGATGGTGGTACGATTCAAATGCTATTCTTTCTAGTGAGAAAGGGAAGAATGCCAATTTCTACCCCTTGTCTAGTGTGGTTACAACCATGATAGTGATATACTGCTTCAGATGCATCTTAGGATCACCATTTCCATTGAACCTTTACATGTTGGGCATTCTAAACTTGGAAGATAAGTTTGTAATGCCTTTCATCCCCTTACAATCAAAGTCAAAGTCTAGCTCCAAGTTTTATTCTTAACCATGTCTTGGAGTTTTTCCATCCTTTTCCATAGAGTATTAAATGCTACAGATTATGTGTTCTCAAGATTGAACTCTTCTCGGTCATCATCGTTCCTTTCACAGTCATCACTATTTCAATTCAAGGCATCTTAGATCAATTTTTGAAAAAACATCATAGGCACGTGCAGGCTATTCTTGTGATCTTGACATGGTGCTTGAGCTTGTTGATGATGAAAGGTACTTTCAATCTGATGATGTCGAACCAAATGTCCCCCTCTTGTGTCCAACGTCTATAGGGATCAATTGTTTCAGCAAGATAAGAGGTTAGCATGACATGTTTAGATGCAGAATGGATGTATGCATGGGGTGCAAATGTATGACAAAGGAAGTAAGGAAACCATTAGTTAACAATCACAGATACTACTCTCCAGCAGATCCAGAGGGTAGACCTTCCAAACTTATTATTCCCATACATGATAATTTCTGATGAGTCACTTTTCCTAGGGTTTTTTGCTTAGGCCTTTACATCAACAAGGGATGCAAGTACCAAGGTATATAGATAAATATAGCTCTCAACATCCAAACCAAACAATAATGTTTGAAGTAAATAGGCTTGCAGACCTCCAGTCCAACACAACTAGCCTAAGTATATGTTCAAAACCATGTCATAGGCATTTGTTTTTAAATGGGTAAAGCTTCACCCCTAAATGGATTAGACTTTACATTAAAATGGCCAGAGCTTAGCATAGGCATTCTTTATTGGGCAGAGCTTCACCTTTAAAATGGGCTTGGCTTTTACCCTAAAAACCACCAGGGATTCGCATAGGCTTTATTTAAAGTTGGTAAAGTTTCATCCAAGATGGGCTAGGCTTCACTGTAAAACTGGCAAGAGCTTCACTTAGGCTTGGTTTTTAATTGGGCGAGGTGTGGATAGAGAGGGGTTACCTCAATGATCCAAGTCATGCGACGACTGTGACACTGTGCGTTTAGCATACGGGAGCTAATAATGTGAGTCACCACCTGAATAGGCATCAGGAAAAGAAATTGGTCAGCGTCTTGATTCCCTTAAGAATGCATAAGACACCAAAAAGACATAGAGATTCGAAGATCGGACTTATGCATTCTTAAGGCGTGATTCTTTATATGCAACTTATAGGATTATATCTACCTTCATTTCCAGTACTTAAAGCAAATAAAACACATAAATATACACGTACCTTTTACAACATTCATGCATACGAGATGTGAGTTTCTATTATAAATAAGGATTGATTTTACGTCATCAAATCATAGTTAGTCCAAATTATATGAAAATGGTTAAAGCAAATACCACCAACACATCAACACAACCTAGGTTGCTACCATTTTAACCTAGGGATTACAAAATATCTTTATTAGGTTCATTTCATGCATATTTCACCTATTTCTTACCAAATAAAGTTAGAATATTTACCTTTACGCTACATTCCATGTGAAATTTTTGTACATAGAAGTTACAGAGCACTGGGAGAGCCATGCCAGAAACCAACGCCACTCTTTTCCTCAAAAAGCACCCAACGCCACTTTTAGGAGTGGTGGTGGGTCTCAATCCACCCGCAATTGTGGCATGGCCACACACATACACTGAGGATAGTAGAAAGTGTAGAAAAACATAACTTTCGGGCTTACCCAACCTTAAAAATTGATAGAAAACTCAACCAAAATGTAAGTGCATAATGCAAACAACCTAAAACAAGTGTTTATATGACACAACCCAACTTAGCATTCATCTAGACATCATATGGCATGCAATTAACACTTACAGTAAGCATACAATGCATAGCTTTCATGAATCTTCACAAAACATATTCAAGCCATTCAAATAATGTTATAGCAATTCAAAACAACCTAAAACAATCTTTAAACAATAGAAACATTCACTACATGATAAAAAACCCGGACTTAAGATATGCACAAACCAAGCTAAATAATTGAATCACCAAATCAGCAATATGTTCAATCCCTAAAGATAGGAATCACACACACCAAAAGTTGAGTTTGACACCCAAAGATTTAACTTGAAGCTTGTATATTGATATCGAACTATCACTCTTAATTACATAGAATTAAGAATAATAATTATAAGATGAATGTTTAAACAATCCAAGAACTAATAAGTTAATAGATTGAATAATCAAGTAGATGTGAAACTAAACTAATCAACTAAGTTTAATTTCAAGAAATTCGAAAGGAACACCTTAAGAATAATATGCAATGCATAGGTTTTTGCAAAGCAAAGAAAATTCAATAACTCAATAGCCATGAAATTTCATTGATGTTCTCTTTATATAGAGCTTAAAAATAAACATAAACCTAATTAGAAGGGGTGCCTTGCAGCTGATCTAAACCAAAACAAGGAAACAAAAACAAAAACCTAATTCTATTTGGAAACTAAAACTGGCAGATTTATAGCCTGACTTTGTGACTTACCATCAACCCCTTTAGAGACCTCCAATGAAAATTTGTAAAGGATATGAATTGTAGATCTTGAAGTCCTCTTTCCAACGCATTTTGAATCGCATCAATTGGAGTTGTATAGCAAAAGTTATGATCGAAACAATCTGATGTCCTCAAAAATCTGAAAATTAACTTCCTAATTGAATTTAGACTCCATATGCGGCTGCCACCCTTAGAAGCCTTAGGGTTTTGTCCAATCACTCCTTGATGCTCTAATATTAACTTTATTGACCCTTGACCTTGACCTTGACCTTGACCTTAACTTGTTGACCATTGACTTTGACTTGTTGACTTTGTTGACTTAAACCATTTTTCAAGCGTTGTTGAATGCAATTAAAATCACGATTTTCAATTCAATCTCATCCTCAAATATTCCATTGCTAGTCATCTTCAAAACATGCTCCATGAAATAATTCAAGGCTTGCTTGAACTTCTTTATCATATGCTAACGGATCCTTGCGCATTGGCTTGATTGCATCATTGGTTGTATCACTATAGCATGCTAATCAATCATTTACATCATGTTCATAACTTACAGTAAAAATGTAGTGCACTGGCTTTTTATGGAAATCAACCAAAATCTATGGAAATGCAGAAAATCACTTTATAAATCATCTAGATGCCATAAAAACATGCATTGAATCAATAAAAACACCAAATCATAGCATTTAAATGATTAACAGTGAATTTCAATTGAAATGAACGTACAGTCTACTGTGATTTTTGGAAAGCAATTGAAATCAATGTAATTGCTTTTGATTTTGTTTAAAACATGTTTGAATCATTTAAAAACATCATAAAACATGATTTAAAACAACTTCTAGAATCAAAATCATCAAAACACGAAAATTGGAAAAATCATGTACAGTGCATTGAAAACAGGCAAAATTGAATTAAAATCATAAACAATCAGTAATAATCACATAATCATGCCTTGAAACACTTTATTTAAATAAATCTGACACTTAAACGAGTTAAGAATCAACAAAACAAAAAATCAAATGAAAAATGCAAAACATACAGTACCTACGTTCAAAACAATTTTCACGACAAAATTGAGCACACGAACATTTTAATGCATATGATAGATGCGAATCATAATAATTTCATGGAAACAATAAAAAATTTACAATAAAAAAATGGTTTAGAGCACTTACGGTGAACATTAGCAAAACTCCAAATCCAACAGACAATAATTCAATTTAGGCAGTAAATTTAATTTGACTTACTTGAAGGCATGATTTTCCTCAGTTGTGAGTTGATTGGCTTTTCTCTTGTTAATCACGTACTATTTCTTTTTGTTTTATTTTATTATTCTTTTCTCTCTCTCAAAACATTTACAGAAGCTTTTTCTCTTAATTATGCAAAACTAGTAAATTTTCCCAAAAATTGCCAACTCCCAAAAAATTCCCTGTAGAAGAAATTAAGTGTGTCTTTTATAGGCAGTGACTTTGTTACTTTGCTTGTTTTCTAAGCAGAAAGGTTTGAATTTCAAATGGAGATTGGTTCAATCAAATCTTCTGTTCATTGATTTTAAAATTTGAAATCAAAGATTGATATAAATCACGTTCAGTTGCATTTTGAATTTCAAATTAAAATCAACCCTTCTGTAAGTTTTAAAGAGAAATGGGTTGGGCTTTCTATTAGTTTCAAGCCCATTGTAGAACTTAAATGACTAACTAAAACCTGGACAAAACTTTTAAATCAAATATGAAGCCCATTTCTAACCTTTAAAGCCACAATTCAGGCCCAACATCAAACTAAGCCTATTAACATGGCAGCAGATGTTCTCGGTCCATTTTGGAGCCTTAAACGTCAGAATTAGAAAAATTGTATTTGACACAAAAACATGTAGAATGGCCTAATTTACTACATAAACATGTTTCAGACAATTTTTGAGGCTTGTGTAAAAAGATATGACCAAAACAATGAACAATTTTATTTTAAAATGATTTTTCTAACTTAAAACAATGCATTTTTAAATCTGAAATCCATTCTGAAACATCACAGATTAAAACAAATTCCATAATCACTCCACTTACGCCTTGTGAGCATAAGTGATCATCATTGGGTACTTCAAGCCACTTCCCCATCCCTGCATCCAAAAATTAAGTGTCTCCATGAAGCATCGCCCCTAAATGGGCTTCGCTTCACCTTAAAAACGGCCAGAGTTTCGCCTCAATGTTTTTGATCATATAGGTGGTATACAATTGGACCTTGGTCTTTGGGTTTTTTCCCAACAAACATTCATGGTAGCAAACAACAAGCATCATCTGGATAGTCTTAGGGGAAACCACTAAGTCAACTATATGTGGGCTAAGACTGGTGAATAGTTTTAAGGCTCCTACGCAAGTAAACTTCCTATGACCGTCATCCCCACTCAAGGGTTCAACTGATGAGGAAGTCATCTCAATCGTGAGTTGTAGTAGCTAGATACATAACCCGCAGAATGAGTGGAACTTTTGGGTGATGCACTAACAGTATCGAGGCTATCGAGCATAATACAAGTATGCAATGCAAGAATAGGCAATGAAAGCATAAAAGGAAAGGTACAACTCCACATGGAATCTTGTGCTCGTATCCATAGTGGAGTTGACACTATGGACGGGAGGTGTGTCATGGCCCTAGAACATGGGCTAACACCAGGCCGAACCAGTATTTTATTGACCACGACACTGCTAACCATTTAAGGAGTAATATCCCACATCGGTAGGATAGGAGAACGAAGCACTCCATATAAGGGTGTGGATGCCATTCCCGTGTAGACGTGTTTTGGGGGCATGCTCATGTGAGGTTCTTCAGGCACCCAAGAACAAAATCTACGAGTGGGTGGGCTGGGCTGTTATAGATGGTATCAAAGCCAGTACCCGGATCGATGCACCAGCGAGGACGCTGGGCCCTAAGGGGGTGGATGTAATATCCCACATCGGTTGGAGAGAAGAATGAAGTACTCCTTATAAGGGTGTGGACATCCTTCCCTTGTAGACGTGTTTTATGGGCATGCTTATGTGAGGTTCTCCGGGAGCCCAAGAACAAAACCGTGTGGCTCGAGGGCCTAAAGCGGACAATATCTACGAGCGGGTGGACTGGGCTGCTATAAATGGATCATGTCTAAAAATAGAGCAAGGGAGTCGTAACTTGACTTGTGGGTCAGAATAATACTTTTCCATTGATATGATGTTAGATTCCCTTATGGATGCTAAACGTCATAGCCTAGAGATCGAGGCTTGGCATAAACATTCCATAAGTGTGGAAGTGTACCTTAAGATTTATACTAACATCAACTATCGCCTAACAAGCAACAATATATTAGGAGAACGATAACACACAAAGCATGCCATAAAGCGGTAAATCACATAAATATTATGATAGCACATATGAACAATCACATGCAATATGCATACACCCTTAAGAATGGAGGTAAAGGAGAATAGAGTGTAGACACTGAATTTTTTGATGCAGGTTTGTGGAAGCGGCACAAGAGCCCAGTGATGAATATGGTCTAGTTTGGACCACTCTATTACCCAGTTTCTCATAGAAATGAGCTGAAGAAAATAAAAATTATTTCAAGCATGTTAAATGTTTTTAAAACATATTTTTCGCTTAATTAATGGTCCAAACATATGTTTAAATATGTGTCTGAACCTTTAGTACGGCCCACATAAACCAGAAAATCATTTTGAGCCCAAAAAAAATCCACCTGGCCCAAAATGAACATCTGGCCGAATGTTCTTTGAAGGTCCGGCCTGATGTTCATTATTTTTAAATAATTGGTTATGGGAGCGTCTGCACGATCTGATAGAGGATAACGGGTGATGATCTGTCACACCCCACCCACTCAGAAAAGTAAATTCTCGGTTTTAAAATGAAAACCCTAATTTGTAATGCTATAAAAAGAAAAAGATATAGCAGAAAAGGGGGGGGGGAATTTTCCGTTTGGATAGGGCAGATACACACACAATATTTTTTCTCTGTAACTTATTTTTAGAAAATCTTCTGAACAATAAAACTTGCAACCCAGAAGCTCATTTCTACCTGAAAGCGGTAATATACCTCCATTCTGCGGGCAATCAGTCAACCACAAACCATCCATACATTCAGACTAAGCACACTTTCATATTTTCTTTCTTTTAAGTTATATTATGTGATTTTTACATATTTCATATATTAATTTTGTTTTATTTTTTGACTGCATATATGAGTCTTGTGTGAAGCCAGGAAGATGTAGAACCTCTCACATTCAAGAATGGAGCTCTATAACTCCAACCTCAAAACTTCAGAGCGTCATTTTTCTTGGATTTTTAATTGTTGTTATAAGTTGTTTTAATTATCCAAAATGAATCTTTGAGAGTCTGTATGAATTATTGTTATTTAATATATCGTGACTCTGCAAGAAAATATAATCATACAGGAAAAAAGACTGTGAGAGGACCAATTTAAGGTCCGGCTGGACGTTCAAACATTCGGCGGGATGTTTGCATAGGTCCGGCCAGATGTTCACCTTTCACCCGGATGTCCCACCTGCTTGCTTAAATTCAAATATTTGAATCTTGATCATTCGGCTGCATAATCATTGGTTCCAGACCTCTACGAAGACAAGGAGAAAATAAAGATTTTGATGCAGCAAATTGATTGAAGCTTCAAGGTCGGTCGGTTCAACCTCTCCGGGTTGAATCGATCGGTCGGTAAGATTTCTTTATGATTTTTATATAAATCACCTAGATCTACTTGTAAATAATTAATCGGACACTTAATTAATTAACTCGGTAATAAGTACAATAAAATGGTAGATACTCATTTCACATTTCCTTTCTTTAAGGGTGTATATATACTATCATCATTTCAATATTTTGGGGTAAATAATAAGTGAATTAATGTATAACATTAACCCAAAAAAATATAAAAATAATTTAGAAATTAATTGTGGATTTTCTGTCTGTAAATAAATAAGAAAATAATCCACTTGGCTAACCACCATTAAAATAAGTAGTAACCCACCAATACAACAATCAACACTTAATCAATCAAGGTTAAATATAACGGACTTAATGCAGAACTAAAACTTGTTTAGAAATAATATTAGGCGCACCCATTCATTGCATCCTACTTTCTGAGTGATTTATCACTTTATATTATTTGTCTCTGGTAGGAAATAATGACCTCATTACTTAATTAAATAGGAAATTGCCCCAAGTATGGATGACTCATTTCGAACCCAGAAATCATTTGGTGTGATGACGAATGGGATTTTCCTAAAGGAATCTACCTATTTGTTAATTACTAGGTGATCCCGATGCAATTCGAGTGGCGACTACACGATTTTCATAAAAATTAAAAATCCATTTAGTGAGTAGGTCACCATTGCTATTGGACACCAACTGACAGGCAGTGGTAACAATAACACGTCTCGGGTGCTCTGTCCACAATGGCGACTCCACTGGGGATGTTTTTACAAATAAAAATGAATGAAGATTCCGAGCAATTTCCCATCTCTTTAATTAATCTGGTCATTATTCTCCTTTGCATTGTACGTAGTTCTGCATTTGTAGGGTCCTGATAAACCTCGGTACCATCTATAGTGCATTCCAGTGATTCCACACCAGTTTCTTGGGTTGTATTATCGGCGGACCACTCATAGTGATTGAGAATCCTACTTGGCTTACCATCTTAGCAATGGTTAATGAGTCACGGTTAATGGGAAGCCTATACTGGACATCCTACCATCCTAGCAATGGTTATTGGGAGTCCGACTCTATGGGAGCCTTCTTAGCCAAACCAAAGAGTCAAAGCCCAGCATGTAATGACCATAGAAGTTTCCATTAGGTTGTACCTGCTAATCCTACTTGTTGTAATGCTGCCATGAGTGTTGACAATCATTAAGCCTAAAGCCTATGCTGAAGCTCTGTCCGCCTAAAGGCAGAAGTTGGGCATAAGGATACAGACTAAATTTTCATAAAAACTATTGTTTGCTAGGATAGCTTGAGAGAAAGTTCTTATACGACGGTACTATCATCCCATGTTGATGAAATAAAGTACCTTAGCGTACCTAGGAATGGACTTTTGACCAACAGAATACATGTGAGAAAGAAATAAGGTTGGAAGGCCTGCCAGCTGGCAGTATTTGTTACTTGTACAACTAACGGTTTTCTTGTTTCCTTATCATGCATACATGCATTTGCATTTCATGCACCACCCTAACCCTTCTATTTTGTAGCAATTACAAGATGGCAAGCAACATCAGCGTCCAACAAATTCATGAAATTATGAGAGTTGAGGTACGAAACATGTTGAGAGAATTTTTGGGATTGCAACTTGAGAATCTTCCAATAAATCAACCTAAGAAATACGACGAGGCCGAATCCAATAGATGCTTAGCCCTGAGGAATGAGGTCTAGAACTTGACTGACAAATGTACATCCTTGAAATTTGAGGTTCAGAATTTGATTAACGAAAGGGAAAAGCTTGAGATGGAGAAAGCAAATTCCCACTTAAGAGATATGAGTTTGCCTGAAATCAATGAGGGAGCTTCTAGCCATCCTCCAATCTAAATGGGAATGTCACCTCAAAGATGGAAACATCAAGTTCTCGTGTCACCAGCCCAAAAAGGATGTGTCCAGACGAACCCTTGTAAGTTGAATAAAATGCAATCTGGCAGTGTTAGATCAATTCAGAATCCTCGCACGTTTTCCAAGTTTGACCAACCATTCTTTGAAATCCTTGAAAAACTAGAAAAACAAGGCCTAATAAAACCTGAACCCTCAAAATTTCCACCTAACCCAAGTTCTCCTGGATATAGCCCTGATGCCTACTGTAGCTTTCACCAAACCCAAGGACATTTCATTGATGATTGTGTGAAACTTAAACACAAGATCCAAGACCTTGTTGATGAAGGCAAGATTAACTTTGTTCGTCCTGCTACGCAGTTGAGAGATTCAGCTAAGGTTAATATAATAAGGCCTCTCAAGCAATTCTCAGACTTCAACCTTCCACTATTAGAAGACTTTCAAAGATTAGAAGAGCAGAGACTCCTAACCCCAGAGCTAGCAAAGACTACTCCAAACCCTGAAGCTCCAAGCTATGTTCCAAATGCTTACGATGAATTTCATCATGTTGACGGGCATTACACTGATAACTATACTAGACTTAAATGTATGGTCCAAGAGTTGATTGATGCCGGAGAGATCACAGATCCTGATGCAGGGTAATCTGACACTTAGAACGGTGATGGGCGATGGTCGAAATTAAAGCTCTCAGCTCAGTGTTCTGAGCATTTATTATGCTTTTCTAATAATGATGTTGTTTCTATTTTTTGGTCAATGATAGAACATTTGTTTCACTTGTGTTTGGTTGATGTGTTCTTAATAGAATGAATGCATGAGTTCATTTGACTTCAAACCACTCATTACTACTTCATTTAATATTTCTTGCACTTAGTATTATTAAAAACATAATAAAAAAAATAATGATAAAAAAAACATTTTCATTTTTTTTCTCAAAGCAAGTGTTGAAGATCAAGCTTTCAATTTCCTATCTTAAATGAATCCATTTTGAATGCCAGATTCTTAATATAGTTCCAAAACCTATGAGCACTTGAGCCTTTATGAGCACTCCTCATTTCGAGCTACAGTTTTCTTGTTGAGTGTGTCTTACATAGGAAGTGTTCATTAGAACTTGCCTTGGTATACATTTGAAATCCACTCGATTATTGGAAGTATAAAAATGAAGAGGGCCCTTGGGATAAACTGTTAGCCTTAAAAGCCCACCCTATCTGCCTCTAGGAAGCCAAAGTTGAGCCCTTAACCCTCTTTTTTCTTTGAATTTGCCACATTAGCCCAGTTAAGTATTTTTTTAAGAAAAGATTTTCCTATCCTTCTTAACGCTTATATGCACTAAGTTTCGTGACTCCATTACTATGGAATACCTTGTGATCATGCCTTAGAAGATTCTTAAAAAAAAACAAACAAAAAAAATGCTAAAAAAAAAGAGAAGTAAGAGCCATAGACATCCTTGATATAATCAATGTTTTTAGAATATTCTTCACGAGTTTGAAATTTTAGGAGTCATAGTGCATTTAACCATTTTTTCTTCTAAAATCCTACCTTACCTAAGCCTTATAACAACCAAAGGAACGACTCTCAGATTTATATTTCCAGTTTATTCAAGTGGAGGACTTATGAATAAAAGACAAGCCTATAGTTGAACTTCCATATGCTTTGACTCAAGTGTAAACATTGCCCCCCTAAACACTATAGAGTTTTGTGAGAACCGTAAGAGTGTTGAGACGACTGTATTCATGTTGGAATATGCAATTCAAAATAATCCCCATTTTTGATTTAGCTAAAAAAACACTTTTTAAAAAAAAATTTCCTTGATTAAATTCCCCTAAAAATAAAGTTATTTTTCAATTTTTGCCAAATTTATTTATCATATGGTTAGTGTCATTGCATTCAAGCTAGGAAAAGAAAACATCAAACAAATAAAGTGAATCAGATATGAGACCAACAAGGGCGCATGCTCGGGGGCAAGTCTTTGATCTATACCGTCCAACACAGAACCAAATGCTCGGGGGCAAGTCTTTGATCTCTACTGTCCAACACAACATCAAATGCTCGAGGGCAAGTCTTTGATACACAAAACCAAATGCTCGGGGGCAAGTCTTTGATCTATGATAGACTTTGTGGGCAAGTCCTTGGCTCACACAATCCACCATAGCTCGTGAAGGACAAAACCAATATTCCAAATTCTTTTAATTTTGGAGTCTGCCTCTCATTTCTAATCCAGGTCTTGTTCCATGTCAGTCTTCATATCATAAAAAAAAAAGATTCCAGCAACCCAGTTCACAAGCTCAGACATGTACATGATACCCCTACCAAGGATAGTGATCGGACCATCAGTGCTCAACACAAGATTGAAGAGCAGAACCATACTCACAACTTCATACATTTCAGGTAGCAGAGATCATAACATATCATGCATCTATAGGACATAATGTTAGCATAAGAATTTATATATGCAACATGTAAAATGCATTAGTCTTCATGCAAACATATGACATGCACTAGATTAAAATATGTTCCATACATCATATCGGACATGCATGCTCCTATGAGCTCTAGGGGCTCTGAAGTGTTTATTGCTGACCAAGGAAGATCAGAAAAGGTACCAGAGTTGGTACATTCAGGACCTCAAGATGATCAACTGATCGGTCCTCTCCGAATAATCAATCACTTCACTGTACAGCTGATCAGTCATTTATTTACTACAATTGGTTGATCAAATAACTGATCGGATCAACAATCCTTATTCTGAAACTTACAATGAACATACAAAAGAAGCTCTGAGACTGCCTACTCTATATTGCATACATTCATACATCCATACATGTAGTATTTAGGTCATTAAAAATGAGCATGTAGGCAAGTAAGATGCCATGCATAAATAGGTCTAAAGGCCACAAAGTGATACAGGAGAAGCAAAGTGCTATAAATCCAACATGAAAGGAAGCTATTCTAAAGGATGATGGCTTAAACTGAACTAGCAACAGAAGATGCCAACAAGAGGCTCAATGAATTGCTCTCCTCCTCATCATCATAAGCTCCTTGCCACCCTCTGGCACAGTTCCTCAATTTCCCTCTCACTCTGCCTGTCACACTCCTGCCAAGCCTGACAAATCTCCATAGCAGAAATGGAACAACCAATGTTAAGGTTCTAGATTCATAGATTTGTTCTATTGAGCACTGGCAGCACTTCAATTACCATTTCACAAGTCCTTCCCTGTTGTCTTTGTAACGCGAGGACAGTTCCTTCCAATGCAGCCACACGAGACTTTAATTTCTCAATTGTAAAAGGAATATCATATGGTTGTGATGTACTAGAAGAAGTACATTTTTTTGCTCTGCAGATGGTTAAGGTAATGGCAAAAGACCATCCTGATGTCTTTCCTTTTGCTGTCGATTTTCATGAACACTCAGACCCAAGCTTCAATAGAAGTAAGCATTAAGTTGCACCCTTTTAAGCATGGACACTAGGAATGGCTCTCAGGCTACATGATCTTCTTTGGATAAATCAATCCCAAGAAGCTCAAAAATATGAGTCAAGACACCAGTGAAAGGTAGAGCCATCATTTTCATCCAAACCACAGCCATATATTGTAACATGGACTTGGGTAGATTGACTAGCTTTCCTGTCAATAACATGGAAACAAGGAACATGTCACACGGCTTGCAACGAACTCCATATGGATCCCTGGGGTATATAATGCGATAACACATGTTTTGGATCACTCTCATATGGAATGGAATATGAACAACATGAGGAACATATACTTCCTCCTTCGAATCATCACAAAGAAAAATCTTTGTATGCTCCAATGGAGAAATTGTATTTTCAGTCCAGTCATGCACAAAATGAACCACCCATCCTTGAGCTGGAATGTTTAGCACCCTAGCAAAAAGGCCTTCATCTAGAGTAAAAGCGTGGCCTTTTACCTGATATGTAATGATCCCAGTTTTTGGATTTCTTCTGATGTTAGCATAAAAGCATTTCACCAGATTAGGATATATGGGGCAAGTATCAGTTAGAAGATGCATCCATCCTTGGAAGTTGAAGAACTCCAACAATCCACATTCTTCATATGGAGATACATCATCAATATATCCAGGAATGCGAAGGGGTTTTTTTATCAAGAGTTTGCATCTTATAATTGAAAGTGTCTGATGAGAAGTCAAGATTTTTTTGGAGCATATCTAAATGATTTTCTGATTGTGAAGGCTGTGTAATCATCTTTCTTTTATTCATTCGAAGCAAATAAGGAAAAGAAGATGCCTTGGAGAGAAGATGAAGATGATGATGACTGAATTGTGTATCAGAAAATGCAATGATCTGTCAATGGGAAACTGACACAATTTCTTCTTAATTTGTACAGGCAATTTTCAGTGATAGACAACGGCAACAGCAGAGCTAGCTAAAGGGGGCCCTTAGTCAATAGCCTATGCTAAGTTAGGGATCATAATGATGCTCACAACTCGAGGTTTGAAAAATGTGGCCCGAGGTAAGTGATAAGATTTGCTGCTATTCATCTACATGCGGTGCATTTGTTTTATCTGTAAATTAGGTTTCCTCAAGATCATTCATGTGTGCATTGTTGACAGACTTGTCAA
>CANYLF013115876.1:0-11055 GCA_948193215.1 Bocquillonia castaneifolia
TTATCCCTTAAAAATTCATTTTCTTATTATTAATATATTTAAAAATGTTTTAATTGGTGGATTTTTAAAGCCTCTTTGACTTTTAAGGCAAGATTTTAAGAAAATACCATTTACTCCCCAAACAATATATCTACTACAAAAATCACCTCAAAACTAATCTTTTCAACATATATGCCTCTCCTACACATAAATATGATTAATGATGCACAATTAATAAAAATTAACCACACTAATGACACACTAATGACACTAATTAATCACTAATGCATGTAATAATGTATGAGGATGTTACACTGAGGGTACTCAAGCCAATTCCAGAGAGTTTCCGGGTAAGATTTCTAGGTTTTAATTGTTGTTTTGATCATTCTTTGCATGATTTGATTGGAATAACATGTTTGGTGATTTTAAATGTTTATTGGCATGTTTTGAATGTTTAAATGATGTAAAATGATGTTAAATTGTCCTGTATAAATGTTTTTTGTTTCTAATAAGTTTCTGCAGCATTAATAGAGTTATGGGTAAGATCTGAGATTATTTAGTATTAAAATGAATTTTCTATGAATATTTATATGGTATTAATGCATAAAAATTGCATCTTTTGGGAGAAAATATGTGTTTTGATGCATGCTAATATGTTCTGGAATTCATATGAATGTTTTTAGGCTGAGAACATTTGTTTTTGGCATTTAAATTGTCTGCATATAGCATTTTACTGCATTTTCTCGTGTTTTTCTACATTTTCTTTGGATCTGTGCTTGAACTGGCGTTGGGGCCAGTTGAACTAGCGTTATGCCAGTTGAAGTGGCGTTGGTATGCCTACAACGCCAGTTCTACACTAGTGTTGGGACTTGGACTAGCGTTGGGGCCCTTTTTGCTTTTAAAAATGCTTTCATGTTTATATGAGAGGAAGTCAAATAATAAGTTTGACGTGAAATTTATTGTAAAAGGTCAAAAAATTTAAGGATTGATATTAAAAATTGGTCTTATAAATTAAGAATAATTTGAATTTATTTTAGGGACTATGGATTTAGTTTTTTGAAAATTGAAGTTATTTTAGGGACTATAGATTTAGTTTTCTTGAATAAATTGACAATAAAGAGATTGGAATGTTGTTTTGACAAAAAAAAAAAACTGCTATGTTTAGACTCGTGGATGATAAAAATCTAAGATGGGGTGGGGCGAATACAAACAGCTGGAGGAATGGGATAACTACCCCTAGAAACTCATGACCGGATGGCCGAGTGGGGTGCCCGGTGTGGTTCCACCCCTGACATTAAATATTTGTTGATGAAAGGTTTATAAATAACAATTCACAAAGTTCCGAGGACTGGATACACAAAATGAAATTAACTTTAAGGGTCTAATTATAAAATAAAATTTAAAAAAAATCAAAGTTTAGGGGTTTATAAAATTTCTATTAAAATCTCTTATTCATTCATGTTCACTATATGTCCATTGGGGCAATTATATCGATCATTATTTATGAAGTTTTAGCCTCGGTAAAGAGGCAAATTAGAATATTACACACCTTTTTTCTTCTTCTTTCTAATCTTCTTATGAAACTGACTCTTATACTCCAATTTTTTGTAGGCCTTCTGATCCTCTAGCGATGTTTTCGCTTAATTAAACAGCCATAGTCCATCCGTGCTAGGAAGACTTGACTTAGTAGAATTATAGCAATCGAACTGTGAACCCTAGGTCTTAGGATTTGAAACCCTAAGCCCAGCCCACGAAGGCTATCGAGTTGAAGCAATAGCAAGAGAATTATTTATTTCTAAATTTGGTTTGTTTAGCTGTTGCAGGTCACCTGTCACCACTTTGTAATGTACGTAGCTGTGATGAGATAATATTTGATACAAATAAGCAAAAAGTTTAGGTGTCGTTGTTATTTGTTGGATATTATCAATTGTGATAAATATATTGGCAGCAGCCAGGCAATTACCCAACCTCGGTGCTAAGCTTATGTACAGTTAACATATACATAGTAAAGTTTCTTATTATTATTTTCCTAAAAAACAATAAATAAATAAAAAGGAAAAAAAGTAAAAGAGTGCATATCAACTTTTATTTCATGCATCTTTCTCTCATTTAGAAATCATGACCTCATTTTTAAGTTTGAACGTGCACCTTTTTTTTTTCTCAATTGAGTCATCTATACATTTTTTCATGGACTTGAGCATCAATTTGCTTGTAATGTGTAGATAATTTTATTCACCACGGAGGCGGTGATCCACTGGTAGTCACCTTCACATCATACATGAAGATAAAGATTCAAATTCACCAACGGGGCGTTGGATCAGCTGGTAAAAGCCACTGACAAGAGTGTTACTCTCAAGAGAGGTCTCGAATTCGAGCCACATCCCCACTGGGAGAGGGTTGCTCCAATTAGGGTTTCTCTCGACCGAAGATTAGTTCGGACAACGATAAAATGAGGCCTGAGGATACTCTGGTGGTTCACCACCTATCAAAAAAAAAAAAAGATTCAAATTCCTCATATCTTAAAGGACGTGTAAAAAAAATATAATAGCTTATGTTATTCTGTTGGGAATAATTTAACTTTAATTTTGATCTTTTTGTGATGAGATGCGGATAGATTCATTAGTCTTAATTGAAAGATTTAAACGTAAGATAAAATTGGTGATTTTGTCTCCTCAACCAACGGAGCAATAACCAACACACTAGACGGTCTCTTTTTTATTGTTCAAAAAGAATAATTAATGTACCCATGTGAGATGGTTCAAGTGCTAAAATCATTTGGGTTTGAAGGCTTTACGCATGAAGGTTGAGAGTTCGATCCTTAGGGGCACATAAAAAGAGTGTGCTTCCAAATTGAACTCACTCAACCAGGATTAGTCGAGCTCTAAATGGGACTTCGGATACTCGGAATAACAACAATTATCAAAAAAAAAATAATTAATTTATTATGAGATTAATTTCATCATCGATTTGCTCAAGTTTTCTATATTATCTTTTATATATTTAGGATGCTAATTAACTAAAATTAGAGAAAATTAATAACGAAAAAATAACAAATTTCATGGATCAACTAATCATAAAATTAATCTCAAAACTACTTAACATGAAATTACAAATTAATGTAGCAAAATGATACTTCAGCTATTTTTTTTATGCTTATCATCTCACTCTCGTGAGCAAGATTGATAATAGCAAACAACTTGTAACTCCGAGCGCAATTTTTTGCTTCAAACTTCATTCGTCAGGTTTACAAACTAATAAATCTATTTTCAACCTCTCCTGTTTTTTCTTCTTTTTTCCCCCTTTATAAATGCCAACTTCTTTTAGTAAATGACTATATATTTGATAATAGAAGTTATAAACTTTTTATACAAAAAAAAACTTATAAACTTATGTTTGTCTGAAAAGAAAATATGTAATCATATTTCAGGTGTCTATAATTGTTAAAAAAAGAAGTTGCCCAACTTTCAAGTTATCAATTATACCACAAGTTGTCTCTCTTTTCCACCCCAAAGAAACTCATATTCTCATTTTTGTTCGGATTATTGTTATTTTTGTTTGGTAAGTTATGGCTGCCCGTGGAATTTACAAAAAATAACTACTTCATCCACAACTTTCAAAAGTTAACTATTTTTCTCTTGATGTTCATCAAAATTAACTACTTGATCCCTCCATCTTTTACTCTATTAGTGGAAGGACCAAAATTTAAAAAAATAAAATGCAATTTAATCAAAAAATTTATTAATTGTCAATAATTAATTTAAGTTGGTCTAAAAAACTTATTTTCTTTTAAAAAAATCCATAAATTCAGAAAACATATAAAATTTACATAGTATCTGTTAAAATTTATATATATTATTTGGGATTTATAAAAATATAAATAAAACTTATTAAACAACATAAAATATTATTTTAAATTTTAAAATTCAATAAATATATGAACTAGAAAAATAAATTTAATAATATTAATCAAAATTTATAAGTCAAATAATTTTTATGAGTGTATAAAAGTAATAAACTTAAATTACTTAAGCTCATAAACTTATTATAAAATTTGATACAATTTTTTAAAAATTGTAATCTTAAAATAATAGAAATTCAAAAAAGATAAAATATATTTACTAAAAAATTCTATCATAATCATTTTAACTCAATAAATTTATAAAAACTTCGTAAATTTAAAACTTTATTAATATTTATTCATTGAAAATAAAATATATCTTTCATATTATATTGTTAAAAAATTATCTTGCCTCTCCTATGCTGGAAGATTGGTTCTTGTGAAGTCAGTATTATGTAATCTTCCCATTTACCTTATGTCTCTTTTCAAGATGCCTGTTTCTGTTGGCAAAAAAATTGAATCTTACATGAGGAATTTTCTTTGGAAAGGGGACCTAAGGGCAGATATTTCTGTAAAATTTCATGAGAGAATATTTGTTCTAGTGTTGAAAATGGAGGGCTCAATATCTGTTCTATTCATTTGAGAAATGCAGGTCTTCTTTATAAATGGATTTAGAATCTTTGAAATTCAATATCAGGATCTCTTTGGCATCTTTTATACTCGGACTTCTCCAATATTACAAATTGGTTCATGCAAATCCTAAATGGTTGTCTCCCCTTTAGAAGAGCATTTTTCAAGCTTGTATTGCAAACTCAGACCTTTAGGATGTTTTAACAAGCTCTTCGAAGGCAATTGTGGGATCAGGTACAACTATCTCCTTTTGGTTTGACAACTGGCTCGATAATGTGCCTCTCTCGGTCCGCTTTCCTGCTCTGTTTGCTGTTGCCGCTGTGCCCGATGTTACTGTGGTATCTACTTTGAGCTCCCTTGTTAATGTTGCTGGTCGACCAGCATGGAGAAGTAGGTTGCGTCCTTCTTGCATTGAAGCTCTGCAGCAGCTGAGATCTCTGATTGGCGAAAGGGCCTGCTCTGCTGCTATCCACGACAAGCTTCTTTGGACCTTGGACAAATCAAATTGCCAAACATTTTTTGGACGACATTAGAGATTCTTTTAACAGCCCAGCTTTCTTAATCTGTTGGTCTTCTATGGCACTCCCAAAGGTTAAGTTCTGTACGTGGACTATGCTTCATTAACGTTTGCCTACAAAATTTTTCCTTGCAACTAGATTTCAGCTGAATTTGGATAATTGTAAGTGTGTCTTCTGTGACGATTTAGAGACTCAAGATCATCTTTTGTTGCATTTCAAATTTGCTTCTAGTATCTGGTATGGGTGTCTCTTTTACTCTTCCAAGCTCAACTTAGGATTTTTTTATACAATGGATCTCTCTTTTTCATGGCAAGCATCAGAAGGATTTTGCAACCTCTCTCTGCATGATTTTAGTTTGGGAAATTTGGAAGTGGACAAACAGGGTGTTTTTTCATGACTCAATAAGGCCCAAGGATTTATTCTATTCTGGCATTTACTTGTCTTTTTTCATTTTAAAATGTAAATATCCCACTATATTGCTATTGCTCTCTTGTGATGACATTATTAGATGTCTGGCTTCTTTTTTTTTATCTCTATAAGTTTTCTTTTTCCTCTTCTTTAGGCCTCTTAATTAATTCAATAACTTTCATAAAAAAAAATTATTATAAAATCTCATAGTAAATAAAAATTATATAACATTATAATGTGTTTCATCACGCTTTTATTGAATTTTTAAAATTTATAAACTTTTATAAATCATACAATATTTGTAAATTTTTATAAAAAAATAATGAATAAAAAGACTAAATTATCAAATGTAAAAGAATGAAACTTTAAAAACTCAATAAAAGTATGATAAAACACATTATACTTTAATAATTTTTATTTACTATGAGAATTTATAATAAATTTTTACACAATAATATGAAAGATATATATTATTTCCAATGAATAAAAATTAATAAAATTTTACATTTATTGAGTTTGAATAATTATAATAAAACGTTTTGGGAAATATTTTTTTATTTTCAAATTGCTATTATCTTAAGATTGCAATTTTTTTAAAATTATACAAATTTTATAGTAATTTTATGAGTTTGATTGAATAATTTAATTTTTATTATTTTTATACACTAATAAAAATTATTTAACTTTTAAATTTTGGTCAATATTAATATCAAATTCATTTTTCTTATTTATATAATTAGTGAATTTTAAAATTTTAAAATAATATTTTAAGTAGTTTAATAAATTTTATTTTAATATTTTTTTTATAAATTCCAAATAATATATAATTTTAACAAATATGATGTAAATTTCATAATTTTTGTGAATTTATGGACTTTTTTAAAAGAAAATAAGTTTTTGGATCAAATTAAAATAGTTTTTAAGAGTTAATGAATTTTTGGTCTAAACTATGTTTTTAATTAGATTTGGTTCCTCCACTGACGGTATAAAAGACAGATAAGGCAAATAGTTAATTTATATAAACGTCAATGGGAAACAGTTGACTTTTGAAAAGTCAAGGGTACTACAACAAAGTAGATTTTTTGTGGCGATTTATTTGTGGGAAAATAAATTTTGCCACTAAAATCAAAGGGTGGCCATCCTTTTGTGGCAAATTGAAATTTTCCCATAAAAACTGGCTTATCTGTGGCGAAATTAAAATTTTTGCCATAAAAAGGGCAAAAAAAGCGGTAAGAAGAACGCTCAAAATTTTGGTAGTACAGTACTGTAATCACAAAAAAATAAATAAAAGAAAACTCATCTCTCTTTAATCTTTTCATGCCTTTTTTATTTTTATCGAAATTCTTTCTGCAACAAAAAAAAAAATTGAATCGCTAATAGAAACTCATGGTTAAAATCTTCTCGCTTCATCAATCTCCTCTTTTGATTTCAGAAATTTTATTTGTCAATTTTTTCAATTTCACTTTTATTTCATATTTCATTTTCTTACTCTCACAATTTTCATTTGTTATAGATTGTTTCATTAGTTTACAGACTTTGTTCTTTTTTTCTTCTCTTAATTTATTAATCTTCCATTAGCGCGCTCCATAATTGCACTTTCCTTTCTAAGCACTACTCTTCTATGAACTAAAATCTTTCAATAAAATACCTGATTTTTAAGAGGTGTTATTGGTTTTTAGGTTAGGGTTTAGTAGTGGAAGGTAAAAGAGAGCAGATGAGACAGAATAAGTATTCTCAGAATAACAGGTGAAGGCAGCGACATGAGACTCTGATGCGAGTCATGTGACAGAGATAATTATGGCTAAATTTATGGTTTTTAATTTTGATTTCAATGATTTGATTATCTGGCTTTCCATTTATACCATGCTAAAACTTTTAATAATTTTTTTGGTTTTTTTTTTATAATTGACTTATAGTCTTGAGGAGCTCTACAGACTTTGTGAAGAAGATAAAAATATTTGGAGAGAGAGTTGACATCAATGGGTTAGTGTATTCTTTTCAAGTTATTTTTTTTATATATTTTAAATGATCATTTATCTGGTTTTAAATATTGAGATTGTTTAATTTAATTTCTTGATGTTCAAAGCGTGTTTCAAGTTACTCTGTTTTTTTAATGTTTACTCACTGTTACCTAAGTCCTTACTTTGAATAATTGCTTACGGTTTCTGTAATAGCCGTGATTTTTACCATCAATTTTATCCGAATAAATTTATTTTAATTCAGGATTAATTAATTAAGTTCAGAATTAAATTTATTTTCTCGAAATTTAATTAATTGATCCAGTATTAAATTAAACGGGTTTAATGATCTAAAATTTAAAATAAATATTCAGAGTATTATTTTAACATAATTTTAAACATGGAAGTGTTAAAATAATATATGAACTTGTGGTTAAAATTTCAGCTCAATCCGAGTTCGGGATGAGAAGTAATTAAAGAAAAGGACTAAGATGAAAAAGGAAAACTTAGCTTTTATTCCCTAAACCATCAGACGGGCTAATTGCAACAAAAACTTCATAAATTATTTACAGCTACAGTCCCCCCAAATCCTCTCGAGTTGTCACTGTAGCACCTGTCGGTTTTCTACTCCATTCATCGCTGTCCGGTTACCAAATCGTGCGATTCAAGTGTCTAATCTATAGCACTTGAAGAGACTTACAACTACATATCGTTTTTGTGACCAGCCGTTGAGTGGAGAGGACGAACAAAGTATCAAAAATTTCTGAAAATTCAACCACCATCGTTCGACATGCTTCGGTCATTGTGTCTTCAAATTGACTTCACAGACGTGTAGATCGGTTCATTTAGAGTAGGTTGGAGCTGAGTCGCGACGCCAGAGGACAACCGAAGCAGCTGATCGGAGAAGACGTCCTTTCGTCGGCGTCGCGACCTTCCGAGACTCGATCCCCCCGCTTTGGTGCTCCATTGGACAAGCTAAGGTGATAATTGGACTCCTTGAGTTAAGATCTATAAGTCTGGAGAGTTTGGACTCCATGTGATCACCTTGGTCGGCGGCGCCGCCGTGGACGGTGGCTGGAGGGACCCACTTTGGCGAGGCCAGTTCGTATTTTTAGAAAATATCAAAAATTATTTCGGACAACTTTCATAAAGGCCGATAGGTAGATGATGAATATATTTTCTATTAAAAATCCCTAAAGCTAAAACGCAATCTTTGAAAAATTATGAAAATCTACGTAAAATGTTTAATTTATATGTTTAAGCTGTAGACATATTATTAGGATGTTAAATAAATTATTTTAAAGTTGTTTAGAATTTTTAAATGAATAAGTTAGATGATTAATTAATTATTGAATAATTAATTGGATTGTAAATCGAATTAGATGCTAAATGTGTTTGATGAGTAAAAATGATAATAAATGATATTGATAAAAATTAAATAAGAATAATTAAGTAGATAAAATGTTATGATAAAGTAAATATGATGATTAGAAATTATTGTTATGATATTGAAATAATATTGATTAATGTAAAATAAATATAAATTTAATGATTAAGATAATAAAATAAATTAATATAAATAAATAGATAAAGTATTATTAATTCTTATTATTATGATTTTGATGAATAGTAAATGAATAAATTTAATAATTAAAATGGCGAGGTAATTCAATAAATTATAAAAAAATATATAATAGAGAGGAAAAAAAAATATTATAAATGCAATATGGACGGTTTGGGAAATCCGAGTATTTTGGTAGATTCGGTATGTGATGATGATAATAGAAGTATGTTTTACTTGCAGAGATGGACTCTACTAGTTGGAGAGATATCCGTTTTACAGAGGAAATGTTGCCGAAATTTTGGTAAAACTTTCTCGTAAAATGTGAATTTAGGTTTAAGCGATAGAATATAAGTTACGATTTCGTTAGATATAAGTCGAGGGTTATACGACATGTCTGTATAGAATTCTAGAATTTCTAAGAAATTAAGATATTTTCGATTTTCTGAGTCTTTGTTATTTATTTATATTCAGTAGATAATCATAGAGCTCAAGCAGGGCCAAGTAATTTAGGAGTGCACTTGTACTACTAGTGAGTTAATTTCATATTTATGATATTGCTCGTAGAATGCATGCTATTATTTTATATAGAAATTTTTTATATATTTTTAAATATCAATAATCATTATATTTATTAAGTGTGTGTGTGTGTGTGTGTATAATATATTTATTTATATTTTATATCAAAGCATATCGATATCATGCATAAATAATTATATGAATATATGTGCAGAGAATGATTATTTATATATATATACATATATGGAGTTGAAAGAATATGTGAAGATGATAAATATAGAAGAAACATGCGTAGTCTGTGAATAGTATTTTATTTATATATTGTGTGAAAAATTGTGATATATATATATATATATATATATATATATATATATATATATATATATAGATGGAATTGAAAGAATATGTGAAGGTGATAAATATAGAAGAAACATGCATAGTCTGTGAATAGTATTATATTTATATATTGTGTGGAAAATTGTGATATATATATATATATATATGGTAAGATGGAATTGAAAGAATATGTGAAGGTGATAAATATAGAATAAACATGTATAATCTGTGAATAGTATTATATTTATATATTGTATGAAAAATTGTGATATAATGATTGTGATGAGATATTATGGAATGGATATGCTTCTATGATTCTGTGCTTGTGGACGGAAGCTGTGAAACGAGCTACCTGATGGGTGTCATCAGGCTGTGTGCACACAGGAGTCGGGTATGTTTATGATCACTATGGATGGAAAGATCGGGGCTATTCAGTGCAGTCTTCGGACGCCAATCTATTATATATGTTATATGATTATTTTGCTATGATTACGGCTGTTCGGTGTGGTCCTTGGACGGCAGTATAGCAAGGTCTGGGGCTGTTCGGTGTGGTCCTTGGACGCCAGACAACTTTGGATAAAGAGATATTTATGTTGGAATAAGAGTATTATACTTGGATATTGGATAGAGGGTTACTAGGTGTTCTACCTCAGTCATCCTCCTTGATTGTTATGACTGTTGTATTTATGGAATGTTGTATGTATATATATATTATGAGAATATATATTATATTGTGTATGTTGCGTGCGGTTTAGGTTGCATTTCATAAATATGCGATTGACTTACTCAGTGTGGTTTAACTCCCTTCAACCCATTTTTTTCAGGATTGTTATCAAACCTCTTACGTTGAGATTCTAAGCCGGATTTCTATTTCACCGGTCATTCAACGTATGTGTTATTTTATGTATTTATATGTTCCTATCTAGAGCTGCAGTAAAACTCTTTTGATTTGGCTTTGAATAAAAGTATTGTTTGTCGATAATTAAATTATTATAATATTATATGGCATAATGATGATTATAATATTGATATATTGTGAACGATATGTTGAGTGTGATTCTAGTTTGATATACTGGATATTATATTATACTGAAAATGAGATGATATTTATATAATTTATTTGGAGATTATTATATATTGAGATTATTATTTTATGATATTTATTGGAGTTTTGGATTAAAGGCTTGCTACGGGTTCCGGTAGCGTATAGCTTTTTCATTCCCTTGCGCCGGTCATGTACCCCGGGTTTGGATCGTGACAGTTTCTTACTAATGCTTTACTGGATGCTAAATTATTAGATTTGTATGC